>OMLP01023260.1:19254-48943 GCA_900302685.1 Spondyliosoma cantharus | reverse complement strand
TGTGTGTGTGTGTGTGTGTGTGTGTGTGTGTGTGTGTGTGTGTGTGTGTGTGTGTGTGTGTGTGTTTGTGTGTGTGTGTGTGTGTTTTCAGCGCAGTACATCTCTGTCACAGTTTGCTGCTGCACTGAACTCTGTTGCGTGTCACAGCGCCTGCAGCAACACTGATGAGAGCGCCGGTGTATAAATATGGCTTTCTGCAGACGCTCTGTGCCTCCCCCCTCTGCACACAGAGCTGCTGTCCTCAGTCTTAATTAATGACCAGACGGTGCACTTTTGCTTTGAAGTTACCTTTTTTAACGCCTGACTTAGAATATGTAAATATGTAAATCTTACAGGAGTTGACTGAACTGAACTTTCAGCTTCTGTTCTTTACAGAGTAACTCACTCCTGCTCGTTCAAATCACGCTGTAACGGAGGAATGCAGATCCAGGTTAGATTTCACTTAATTTTCACAGTTGCTGGGAATTTGTTTTGTGCGTTCACAGACCAACGATACTTACATCGCTCTTATTGTTGATTAGCTGATGGAAATTATTTTGAATTGGTCCAGGAGAAGTTGTAGGGAATCTCTAGATCCGAGAGGGAGGTTCAGCTGGGAAACATCGGTCACAGGAGGTGTTTTGCTTCCTGATAATGTTTCCAAGAGGAAACATGTACGAATAGAAGTGGCTCGAGGATGGATCCCTGAGGGACTCCTGGGGATCCTATGTTCAGTTTACCTTTAATACCAAGTCCACAGATGGCAATAGGTCACCTGTCACCTGTAACAGAGCTGTTTCAGTGCTGCTGAGGGTTTAAACTCTGATTGAAATGGATCGAGAAATTACTAATTGTATGTAGGGATATGACAGCAAGTGTCAAAGTCCTCTATGAACACACAATCTGATGTCAAAATAAGACCATTTATTGCATTTAAGTGTCTGCATTTGTGTTTTGTGTGTCTTTATATTTGGACGTTGGGAAAGCTCAGTTTGAAAACAAACAAACATCGATGATATGATATTTAATATGATGAAACTATTCCAAAACAGTCCTGACATTTAAAAATAAATGTGGTTGTCTTTGGTTGTGACTCTAAAATGCTGCAGAAGAAGGACTTGGACTTTGAAACTTAGTTTTCAGGAGCTCTGAAAAATTGATGCTGTGCCTCAGAATGACTGAGGATCAGTGTTATTGGAGATACTGCAGCTAAATACACACAGTTCACGCTGCTCCCACTGGGTCATCTGGTTCAGGGGCAGAAGTTTCCTTATAAGTTATATGGAAACCTGCTGTGTTGCCCTGTGAGTGGGAAGAACAAACAAAAGCAAACAGGAAGTCAAACCAAGAAAAACAGGACGTCCAGCTGAGGGTTTCTGCTGTGGGAGGAACAGACGACCATCTCAGTGCCAGTCAGGAGACCACGGGGGGTCAAACCACAAGGTCCTGATCTGGATATTCAATGAAAGCCTTCCAAAACAACAGAAATGCTGCTGAGTTGAGAGGGTGGAAGTTCAGAAACACGTCGGCTGACATACCGAACTGCAGCCTGCATTCACCTCTCACATAAATCAGATCCAGAAACTCTGCAGACAGTTTCAGAAACAGATTAACCTGGACAACATGGTGAAATAGATAATGGAATATAAACTTAATTTCAATTGCAGCGTTACCAAGATCACACAGGTCACACTTTCTATTCTTCTCTGGAGTTGAATGGATATCGAATGAAAAGGATTTCTTTCTACAACTCCTCCGCAGGGACGAGGCAGAGGAAGCTTGCATTTCGATGTCAGTGCTGTGAAAGGCAGATCATTTTTTAGAGATTGATGTCACTAAGCCAGACGCAGTTTTTATAAGGTCAAAATCCTGGAAGCTCCTTTAAAAATACATCCTCTACATGTTCCAGATCAGCGTCTGCTTTTTACCAGAAGGATGGAGAAAAACCTCCAGCAGGAGAGAGTAAAAGTAAAGATATGTTTAAATAGCACTTTGACAAAAGCTAAAGCCACACATACAAATACCACATGGGTAAAAGTCTGAAAGTATCAGATGTGTGTCCTTGATTAAATCATTTTCTGGCAATAAATGGACATTTCTTGCTGCAACTCATCGTCCTGATTGTTCAAGGTAAAATCTGTAGGAAAAAAAACACCATCCGCATATAAATTGGTTCCTTATAAGCCTAAAAAAATATTCTTCAAACCACAAAGGTCAGATTACGGCATAAAGGAAGCCACTGCACAGCCAAAGCAGAGCATTGCTGTCCCCGGTTGCTTTCCCCAGGCGACGTTGTAAAAAACTGGAATAACTCTGGAAACTTTCAAAAGTACAATTAAAAGCAAGTCACGCTTCTTTTTGCTGGTATGTATGTTTATGTGCAACTATAACTCTAATGCAGCTGCAATCTGCAAATCTATCTGTGGAGTCTTGATTCAGATAAAGAAAAAGTCCCTCCAAATATCTTCTGTGAGGACTAAAATGGTAGAAAGTTCAACCCAAGTAACAGAATACAGAACCACAAGACCTGCACTGAGCCAGGGAGTCCAGGAGGTTTGTTTAATTATGAAAAACACCTCACAATCATTTTCCTTTGGCATGTTCTCTGCTCTAATGTATTACACCACATTCATTATCATCCATCCTGCTCCTGGCCCTGAACCGTGCCCGTGCGTCCATTTCCTATCCAGCGAAACACAACAGCAGCTGAACCGAAGGCGTGTTAATCGGCGTAGCGTTCGGTTGGAGTGAAACCCTGCACACTCCTCTCTAACCTGCACGCCGCCAAGAAAACACAGCCGGGATCACGGCGGACGGCGCGGCCAGATCTCCTCTCTGCAGGAAACGAGAGCTCACTGTCGCGCTCGCTCACTCGTGAACAAGGTGAATCATCGGTCACACAACACACACGCAAAACCCATTAAAGTGTCACGTGTGAAAGTCAAATTGCACCTGGACTCACTTCCTCCTCTCTGCGCTACAGTAGTCGCTTCGACTCCTCTTGGAGTTTGTTGCCACTTGAGCTCGTAGTTGTAAATGATTAAAATCTGAATTACGTTTGACAAGTTAATAGTGGACGCTAATAACTTTGGCAACCACAACAACATTAGAATTTTAATTGGATCTCCTCTTCAGACCCTCGACAGCAGGCGATGTCACATTTCTCTGGAGGCAAATTACCTGTTAGTTTGTTGAAGCTCAGCATGAGAGGAACTCAAGTTTAATCAAACTGTAAAAGTCAGTGACATTTTACTCCATTCAGGAACAAACTTGCTGACCTGTAAATCATTTTTATTTTGAGTTTTCTGAAACAAATGGAGGACGACTCAGTATATGTGAAAATCACGTATTACAAATATGTGAACTCACGGCCTTATTTTCATCCCCTTTAATTCAATCCAGCATAATCCAATTCTGAAGTGGATGGACACCACCCATGACTGCTTTACTGTAATTCATACTCACCAGACTGTCCTCACTCAGAGATACCAGCCTAAATCCATCATTATACTCTGAGAAATGAACAAGTGAGAAACACGTCTTAGATCTGTTGCTTTCTTCAGATCTGCACTGAACATCTCAAGGAAAATCCATTCAGTAGTTTTTATCTATCTCAAAAACATCTCTGAAAAAGATGTGTAGAGCAAAATACACCTGATTGTTGATATGCTCCTCAGTTGATCCTTAAAAAAACAGGACTGAAGAACCGTTACTAGATTTTATAACGAGGATGTTGTTATATATTTCACCCTGGACGCTGGATGTCAGACATTTGTAGAAAGACGGTGAAGGCTGGGTCTCATGAGGAGGTGGAAGGATACACAGGGAGCTGTGTTCACCGCACAAAAGACAAACACTCAAACGCCTCCTTCAGAAATGTGGTTCATGATTTGATGAAGGCTTCAGTTTGGTAATCGTGTCTTTTAAATTTAACAAAGAAGGTACAAAGAGGTCACGCTGTGGAAAAGGTCTGACTTCGTCTGAGATCTACATCTTTTTTCAGCAGGAAACCAAAAACTTTTAGGTTTATGAAGCCAAAAGAAACGTGAGTGAAGATGAGCTTCAGCTGATTTGTTTTTAAATGTCATCAACTATCAGCGTTTAATTTCCTTATTCACCGTTTCCTTCGTGCCCCTTGTTCACACTGATCACATCATCTGCTGACTTGCACAGACAGTTCCAGCATCAGTTTGTTTTTTCTTTACAGATTTCTTGCTCGCCACCTGTCGTGTGACTCAGAACGAACATCCGCGATTGCGCTCGATGCATTTAGACACATTTCCTTCTCAACTTTTTCTCATAAAACATAATCGTTCTTTAAGTTAATTAATCTTTGTCAAACACTCAGCCGTCTGTGTCTTTCCTGGATTCACCTGCCATGTTCACACCCTGAACATGGTGACGTGGAGTGCTTCATTATCCCCAGAAACAATTTCCATGTAGCAGCGGTTCCCTCGGTGAGCATGTGAGCTGCTGTTTGTCATTTTGTGTGAGCACAACCCGTAACCACACATAGCAGTGCTGTTAAATATCACAAGATCAGCACAAATCAGATTGTTTAAAGATTTTCCTTCCTGTCAGCTTGCAGTGTTCGAGCCATAAGTCGTCTAGTCGTAGCATCTTTATGATATGAAGTGTTTAAATCTATTTTTTGGGGGGCTTGGACAAAAAAAGCTGCATCTTAAAGTCAGTGCTAACAGCAAGTGTCTGAAAGTGTTCAGAAAATGGGAATAAAACCACTTCCAACTTCTCCAAAACTCAACTCAAACCCTCCTTATCCCAACAGTTAGCTCCACAGCTAATTGAGCTAACTTACGGTTTACACATGGCAGCATTTAGCGACATCCTGTTACAAGAGAATAAGACCTGCAGACAAGACTGGTGTTAACAGACAAGTTAAAAACTTTCCCCCGACTGATGATCTTCTAACCAACAAACGGTTTCTTCGTCTATCACGTGTCACAGATATTTAAACTGTGGGGAGTTAAGTATGGGAGGGAGGAGGTGCATGAAGTCAGAGGATTTACAATGAGATAGCTGCAGGGTTGCATTTTAAAGTGAGTAATTTATACATTTTCTAAGTAACCCTGCTAAAACTGAACAGCCGAGCCATGCTAATAAAGTATCCTTGAACACAACGTACTCTGTTTAAAGATGAGGACAGTGTGATCTCCGGCTCCTCAGAGACGTTGACAGATTAGTTTTCTTCGTATCTTCCTGGTTTTGACCTCTGCCTCAGTTCACCTCTGAGCCCTCTCCTCCCCCCGCTGGATCTAGTAGTCCTCTTGCTCTTGTGTTCTTTTCTTTTTCTCATCTTATGTTTTGTCAGTCTGCTCCTCGCGAGTCCAAATCCCGTTCATTCATGTTACACCTACTCAACGGCTAAAAAGGTGTGAAAGTCAGTTTTAATCTCATTGTGTGGACACCGACCAAAACATCCTGTAATTACTGGAGGTTTTGTAATTCGACCTTGTTCCATTTATTATTTTGTTTGTGAGAAAAGGTGGCGGCTCTATCTGTAGTAAGTGCTTCTCTGCACGACTGACGCTTATTAAATGAATTTGGTGCCTCATCCAGTGTTTATCTCCTGTATTGATTAAGCTCTCGGCTATTTTTTTTTCCTTGAATCTGTCTCTCCATTTACCTATTAAGTCTATTAAGGCAGTGAACATTTGTCATTCACATTTTCCAAGAGCCTGAGGCGATGTTATCAATGTGCTTATTTGGTCTGACTAACTTTCTGAAACCGAGAGGACGCAGTAAAAACAGAGTAACCTTTTATTTACTGTCAGCGTGACACTCAGAGAAAGAGCAGAGAGAAAAACTGTGATGAATCAAGAGGCGTTTTTTTGTCTCCTCCTCTTCCACCCGGATCGAATTAACACCATTTCTCTTCATTAGCTCGTCTTCTTTTTCCTTGCGACCGCTGATCATCCCATTAGGGCCTACTGCATCCTCTTCTCGTGCCATCAATCTCATTATCCAGACCCCACCTCCTCTCCTCAGCCTCGTCCTCGTCCTCGTACCCTTCTTCTCAGCTGGACTCCGAGCCTAAACCCCCGTACGCCCCATTGAGCTTCCCGTCATCCCAAAATAATCCTGTGTGAGGCCAGAGTGGAGAGGAGTGGATGGATTTCTCTCCAGCTGAATAACGAGGGAGGGAATGAAAGAGTGAAGTGGCAGTGGGGAAAAGAAGTGTCGAATAATGAGCAGGAACGAGTGCGAGAGAAAAAAGAAAAATGGAGAGCAGATGGATAATTAAAACACTACACCGAAGTCATATTTTTACAATTTCCCCACTTTACCTCATTGAGCTCGTTTTCACAGGGACAGTTCATCTCATCAGCATTTCTGTGACTCTGCCAGCTTCTCTCAGCTGGGTAGTTTTGGCTCTATAGTCCCACAGCGCGATGCTAATCCTGCAGAAATCAGTCAAAATCATCAAGTGTGGCTGCAGCGGAGAACGGAAGCTCATCTGCATAAACCGACTGACAAGGGATTCACCGCTTCTGCTCAAATTAAGTTTTTATGCAGGTTTGAGTTTGTCAGGAAATTACCATCATATCGATGTAACATTTGAGGAATTCACGATTGTTTTTTAAACTTTTCGTGCTGCTAGGTTTTAGTTTAGGCAATTTCCTGTTTCATATTGAAAGTTTGTCTTCCTGTGTCGTGTCTTATTTCCAGGATATGTCCTGAAATGATCCATTGTCAACTAATTATTGTATGAGTGAACTTAAGTTGCTAGTAATTGTCTTGCATACCTACAAAAGTCATTTTCTCATAAGCTTACAGACAGCCAGACTTCTTTTTGAACCAGAGGATTCTCCCCCTGCTGGCCAGTAGGAAGAATGCAGTTTTAAGGCACCAGATCAGGAACATCCGTCCATATTATGCAGTCAGTGGCTCAGCTCCCTCAAGACTTAAAATAAATGAGGACCATTTTTCTGCTCAAACAAGCCGTCAAACTGAACACTGTTATTTTCAGAAGGTTCTTATGCTCTCAGAGCTCGGGGGAGGTTGTTTTCAGCGTCTTCAGTCCGGCCCTGCGGCCCGCGCTCATTAAATCTCATCACTCTCGTCATCATTAGCAGAATCAACCCCACGGCTCAGCTTACACCCCAAAACTACCAAAGCAATATATAACATTTCAGTCGCTCGCTGGAATTGACTCATTAAATCAGCCGACAGCTTTTCGAGCAGGGACACCTCAGACGATCTTAATAAGTCGTCCTGAATGTGATGGAGACGCAGTGCAACCTTACGTTCAGTCTGAAGATGTTGGATAGGCAGTAAGCCTTACATACAACCCTCCACACTTATGTTTGTCTTGTGCCGTGATATGTATTCAGGTTGCGTTTCGTGCTGGAGCTGGAAGGCGTCCAGGTGTGAGTCCGTCAGCGCAGCAGAAGCCACCATGAAATAGCCGCATAGTTGGATGGAAATGCATGGAATAAATTGTCAGCCTGTGCAGCGTCGGGAGCACGAGCGCTGACGCTGTGAGGTATGAAACTAATTTCTGCTCTCACACAGTCATATGGAGAGTAACATGATTATTTTCTGGAGAGAGTAATGGGCCAGGAGTTTACTTTCTGTACGCAGCAAACATTTTCTTTCATGCGACCGAAAAGTGAGCTCAGACTTGTTCAGCCGGCGTTAGCGAAGGCCTCGAGACATCAGGATTTTACAGCTTGTGACTTTCTGATGTTCACAAATTCATTCTTTCCGCTGCTGACGTTTTTCCGGATGGTTCTGATGGTGGGGGATCACATCCAGAAGGAAAAGAAAAGGCTGAGGTGTAATTCGAGCGTAAAGACCCAGAGGGACGTTTCAGGACTGTTGATGGATCATCTTTGATATCAGAATGATGTGTTATCTCCACTTAAAGAACTGTTAGCTTGTAGTGTAAAAAGTTCCGTATCTGTCGTTTCTTCTCTTGCAGAAATCCTTAAAATCAAAACTCTGAGGCGGTGTGGCGTAATGTGACGAGAGAGAACTCGTCTGCAGCACCTGTGATTTAATAATTATGTCTGGCAGCCTTCACATCAATCACTCACTGCATCCATCAATCACCTCACTGAAGTTAAGAATCGCAGTCGAAGGAAGAAACGATCCAGACGCACGAACGGATCAGGATCTAGCTGATCTCTTTCCTCTTTCCCTACATGTAATCACTACCTATTAAATTTGATTATAATCAGACAGACAGTCTCAAGTTATCCTTAAAAACAGCTGACACCACTCACAGCACCTGCACCGGTCCCTAAGTCCCTTTGGGTTTTTGGGGTTTTTCCAACATCAGACGCCCTTCAGCCGACCCCTCCAGGGTCAATCAAGCCCTGTGTTGTGTTCCAGAAGCACTTGAGTCCACGGCTCTGTCTCCATATAGACGATCTCTCTGCAGGTTCGGTGACACTGATTGCTTTTGTTTTCACACCCCCGTCACTCCCAGGAGGCCGAGCGCTCGGTCGGTCTTTACTTGCCAATCCCGAGTTTAAAGGAGGATCGTCGATGGTGAGGTTTTCTGTAGAAGTGGAACAAATATGGTGTGTTTATTCCTCTATACACTGAACGTGAAAAATACATAGGGGTAGATATTTGTTCTCAGTGTAGTGAGAGCACAAAAGCAAAACCAATCGCTAGAATAAATAGTAGCTCAGTATGTTTCTGCAGAACCACAGATAAGTTAAAACTGGACGTTTCTTTATGTTGCAACTTTAGGTTTTTAGCTTTCCAAATACCTGTTTTGGTCGCCAGGATCAAAAATGGGGATCGTCCAACTTTCCATGAAAGAAAGTCGCCAAATAAAACGTTGTAAATGTGAGAGACACAAATCTCCTCAGGTGTCCTTAAAAATATCCTCTGGACTATCCACCTCCGCCACCTGGAAGTCAGCTAATGAGCAAATAATGTGAACGTGAAATGGTACAAATGTCAAGTTCGGACGAATCTGTGGTTTGCAGACAGAACATCCTGACAAACGGCCTCAAAGCACCGGACAGTGCAGAGGTTGAGTCTGCGATGTTAAAGCCGTCTTGCCTTCAGACTTCCTCTCCGTGACTTTCCACCACAGAAAAAAATGTCACTGGATCGTAAATTAGATGAAATGTTCCCAGTGAACATGATCTTGGAGGCACTGTGTCTCCTCGACTCAATCACCAGAATAAATGTTTGCAATGTACATTTCTGCAGAGCATCCGTATGTTGAAACCTTGTATTTCTGTTGCAGTATATGTTCCTTTGGGTTAGGGAGAGGAAAATATCATGTTGTGGCTTAAAATACCTCGTTATGTTGCTGGAAAATGTTCCAACATCTCTTTTTAAAGGAAACAGGAAACAGGAAACAGTTCATTTGTTGAGGACTCTTTTTTTAGCAATGGATTATTCCACATTTGGTGATAGTGACAGGATGGATTCATTATTTGTGCATAAAAATATCCAATTAAGAATCTACACATGATCAGTGTGGAGCAGAGCTATTTAATGAGTGAAGGAGCAGCTTGTTGTTCTGCAGACGACCACAGAACCAGAGCATAAAACTTGCAAAAGAACATTTTATTTAATAATCAATTGTCTTCTGTATTTAATTGCTGTGTTGGATTCCACAGTGGGGGGTTTCAAACACTTTAAATCTGTGTAATGCACAGTAATTAAAACAAAACATCACCTGAAATCATACACAGTTTGTAGAAAGTAACGTCATGTGACCTTATTTAAGGTGAAACTGAACTATTTTGCGCTCACTTTCACACTAAAAGCAGCTTCTGTTTCTCTTAATGACGAATCAAAATGCTTTGTGGGTAAAGTCTCACTTCACGCCTCACAGCCAGGCTGTAAAACGTGAACCCGTCTCCATTCTGGAAGGTTAAATAGAGAAATTTAAAGTAGTTTCAATCAAATTTGACTCAACGGTATAAACATAATGGCTGGTGTCTTATATTGGATTCTGTAGAGGAGTGCTACTTTCTAAAATGCAGGTCCTAATAGCTTGTGCATGACAGCAAATGTTAATTACCAATCTGCTCTCCCTCACTCCTCTCTTTTCTGTTTTCTCTGGCAGGGGAGTCACACTGTCGCTTCCTCGCCGGGTCAAAATGAAGAGGAGTTTAATTTCCTTTCACCATCAGGCATATGTTGACTCTCTGAGTCTGTTTGCTATAAAAAATGCATTCGTATTTCCAGGGAGCAGCAGAATATTCTTTATTCGTTTGCGTGTCCTCCCTGAAGAACAGTTTGAACGCAGTCAGACGGAGTCGCAGTGAGGGAAGTGACATGCCCTCTGGTGCGCACACGCTGGCATCTTCTCTGGTAACTGTTTTGCAAATTAATGACCAGCGTTGTGACTGTCGTGCATGTGAAAACAAATCCTTCAGATTCATTCATGTGTTTCCTGACAAGACGGAAACTGTTGTGCCGTGCGGCGAATTCCACTTTGACCTCGGAGCGAAAGGCACGAAAAGCGATTTAAGCAATTAGAAAATGTCTCCATCTTCGACGTCGTCATCACATTACGGCTTGTTTACATCAATACTCATTTCATCTGCAGAACATTGGTGCAATTACAATTAACCTGATGGGCGATCATTACAGACGGGGCGTAAATACCACGACTGAGAGGCACGAACAGAGCAGATACAGATTTTACAGGACTGGAGTCAAAACAAAACTGTGATGCCTTCGTGCTCGTCAAAATAATTTACTGATGAAGAAGAATTACACATTTCTCTGGTTGGAACATTGTTTAAAACATGTAGGATGATTGAGTAGAAAACCTTTTTAGACATTTAAATGCAGAAATGCGTCATATTAGATCTCTGAGGAGCAGCGCTGGTAACTGTTCGTCTCATAAAGAGGATGGAAATAATCAAATTCTTACATTATGTAATTATATTTCCACAGTCAAGCGTTTCCTCTCCTCATTTTCTTTATATATTCTTCTTATACTGGATCCATTATTGTCTCTTTTCTATGTTTATTCTATATTTTACTCCATTTCTGCACTGTAGAAGACGCTCGATGACTTTCACTCCCAGAATGCCCCAAGGTAAACACATACGTGGTCCAGTTGAGTAAATAGGAGAGATTTGTCATCATGAGTGGTCACAGCGGTCCTCTACATTTGGACTCAAACTGCTGTACGGCTCTTTGAAAATCCATATTTATGAGGCCAGGTGCTCCAAGACATTGTGCCCAGTGGCGGTCTGGTTTGTATGCACACATGACTCTGTGTGCACAGCTGGAATGATGAGCATCAGTTGCTTCTAAAACACGGGGATAAAGAAACACCAGCACGATAAAACCTTCAGTGGCTGATTAGATATTCATAAATTAAAAGCCTGGCACAGAGTGGATACCAGAGCTGTGACTTGACTTTAGAGCAAGTCGTCGGCCTCCTTTGCTGTGAGCGTTATTTATCATATTTTATTAGAAGCCTGTCGGAAATTATTGTAATTTGCCGCTAATCAATCTCAACACCTCCTCTAGAATAACAACAGAGGCAGAAGGAGTGTTTTTATTCACTTATTTACCCTTCGTGTTGAGGGTTTTCAGACTTTCTCCACATTTGTCTTGTTTGTCTTTCTCTATACAGTCATCAGCTGACTTTATACATTAAAAGAGATCTGAGGTCTATAAAATGATCTCAGGATTCAAAGCACAGGAATAACAGAACAAGGATCGCAAAACGAAACAAAGATGTTTCATCATTCTGATCTCGTCTCTGTGATTCATGCCGACAAATGAGAAAATTGTTTGAACCAACTTCTGACAACAGCAACAACTAATCACTCAGTTTCTAATTTGCACGCTCGTTTATCACGTTCATCATCCTTCAGTCTTCATCAGGCTTTTGTTGTTGGATCCACTTTGTCACAGGCGACGTTTCCAATCGCTCGCTCAGCCTCTTCTCTTTCACATTTAATACTTTCAGGTCCTGATTACCGTTCGACACTGTAAATTGTGAAATTTGTGTTTTTGAATAGCAAAAGTTTCTCGCTTACAGTTTTTAACAATCGCTCTCTTACTGTCTCACTAAATTTCCTTGTTTGTGTGATTGTCAGACTTTGCAGTTCAGGAACTGTTGGCCAAATAATTGAGGTTCTTTAAAAATACCACAAATTGCCCCAGTCTGTGTGATTTGTGCTGTGCTCTGGAAAGTTTGACACCTCTGAGTGCTGAAAAGGAAAAAAAACACCTGTACTGAAGCGACAAACGTTACAGAGAAGCAGCACAATAGTATGGGAGTGATTCTGCTCAGCAAAGTCGAGCTTATTTCTAATTCATTAGGTAAAACTGGACATTTTCATGCACTACATACACAGCAGCACATGTCCAAAAGTATACGGACACCCTGACATATATCACACATATGTTGGTAGCATCGTGTTGAACCGGCTGCAGGGATTCGCTCCCATTCGGCCACGACTGCGTTAACGAGGTCCAGCGCGGATGTTGGACCTCATCCCAGAGATGTTGGACGCTTGGATGCTGATTGAGGCCAGTTAATGATTTCCACAGCAGCTTGGAGCAGCTTTGTGTGTGAGGGGCGTCCTCATGTCGAGACAAGAAAGAGACAAACACAAGCTGTTGCCACAAACTTGGAAGAGAATCATTGTATGCTGTAGCATTTACAGACTGTTCTCACTCCCAGCACGTCAAATACAGCAGCCAAACTAATGCAGAAGTAAAATGAGAGAGACAGGTCTGACTCAGGTGTTGGTGGAGTGGTTGGACAGGTCGTGTGCAGGACTTTCCCTCTGGGTTTGTGTCCACGCTGTTCTCCAAATCTAACCAAAACTGATTTTTCACAGTTTTTCTGACATTGACGGTCTTTACCAGGAAACGGGAGGATCAAGAGCTTGTCTGTGATTGGCTGGACAGTTTCTAATGGTTATTTTTTTTCTCCACGCTCTAATTGAATTAAAGTTAATCGACTGCTTTTCATTCTCTGTTGGTTTTCAGCTCCTTCTTTGAGGTTTTAAACTGATCTCGATTGACCTTCGTGAGCAACGTGTCACATTTAAGAACAAATCTGCTGCCAAACGTCATGAAATGAGTTGTTCTCAATCACCAAACACTTCAAGACCGCTGCAGCTGCTTTAAGGAGGCCAGCAGAGGTCAGATTACTTGATGCTCTTTTTAATGCTGACTGATTCTAATTAGACATGTGAGACACGCCAACAATCAGCAATCCAAGAAATGATCAGCGTGCGCAGATGTCGGCCGAGCCGCGGTGCTGAACGCCGGCTTAGTCTGTGTTGGTATTTACACCAGCTGTCTCGTTTGTTTAAGCCTGTTGCACTTCATCCAGACCTCCCTCGCTCTTTATCCCCTCCTGCCTGCATGTGCAGTTATCAGGAGGCTGTAATCTGTGCTGCTCGGCTGGCAGGGACGAGACGTCGCTGGGGTAGACGGGCCTTTGGTTTTCTCAGAAGACTTCCTTTATTCTGTCAAGCATATCTTTATTGTCATTTTCAATAAGAACAAAATTACCCTGGCACAAACCCAGACAGTATCAAGTGCAGCGCTGTAGCAGGGATCTTAAGAAATACAGAGAGTACAACTTCCCTCACCACAACTCAGCCCCCGTGAGAAACGTTCCCAGGAAGTCAAAATCAATGTTTAACTGATCTTCTCACATGCTGTAAGTCTCGCTCTAGATCTCGACTACGCAGCAGCATCAGGCCGAGCAAAGTCATTGTTTTACAAGAAACACGTATCCAGGCTGGTAACAGCCAACAAGCCACAACATGGAAACTTTCACTGGACTCTAGGCAAACCTTCTTATATTAAAGGGGCACTGTGTTGTTTCTTTAGGCATTGCAGATCTTTAAATTCCCTTTAAACCATCTTCACTGAACGGTGCAGTTATCTGTGGACTCTGATGGCTGCACAGAATCACAGTTGGTGTGTGATTTATTCATGTCGAGCTCCTCTACAGAAATAAACTCGTCGCAGCACTGCCGAGGACGTACAGTAACCTCAGTGGTATCTCCAGTGCTGATTACATTATCATGTGGCGACTGAATTAAAGACCTCGGTCCTCCTTGATGAATGAAGGAGAACAAACAGATACAACAGGGTAAAAAATGGGCGACCTCGCCTAGATTAGAGTTTGCGTTTATTTCCCAGAATGAGGTGAAAGTTTACCCATCATCCACTTCATTTCAACAATCCCATATACCCCACATAAATCATGCACTTCACCAGGATTGCTCCCCCTAGAAATCAAATAAAGTTGTCAAATAGATTATCTTTGCCGAAGCAAGGAAACTCAGCCGACCTCTGTATCGGACTGATGCATGACTGCAGGTTTTCCAAACCCCAAATGACAGCAATTTGCCTCCTGGGAGATTTGGACAGGGGAGCAGAAGGGGGAGGATGGAGGTGGGTGAGGATGAGGAAGGTTGAACAATGATGAATCAGGGAGGAACAGACAGCAAAAAGATAACAACGAAAAATCTGCTGGAAGAAAACTGACTGAAAACAAGTTCTGATTTGGAGCTAATGAGTAAATGAATCATCGCTGGTTTGCTGCAGAACGAGCGTCCGTAACGAGTTCTGTAGGTGGAGGACGACTGGGCTAAAGGAAACGCCGACACCGTCCCATCCACCTGACGTGAGAGTCGGCTCACATCATACATGACACACAACTTTAACATATCTGTGGTTCGCAGAAAATGTTTCATATTCTTGAGACTTTTGGTGGAAGTGAGTGAAGTTGTGTTGGTTGTTTGTGGCACCACTCAGCTCCGAAGTCTTAATCAGCCGCTACTTTGAACCTCGACTCACACTGTGCAGTCAGCCTCTCTCGAGTGGGAGGAAGGGGGGAGTCGCACAGCGTGTTCGGTTTCCTCCGGGCTGGAGGCACGGCCTTTGATTTTCCTTTTTGTTTTTTTTACAGTTTTTGTAAAGTCCTTTGAAGCACGCTGAGTGATACTGGGATGTGATTTGACTTTACTTGATAATCGATTAATGGTTTGAATCGTTTCTACATCTTGTCCTTCTTTCTCGTGTGCGATTGTCAAACTGAATATTTTGGGGGAGCAGCAGAACTCATCGCCTCGGGGGAATTGTAGTTGACATTTTAATGGCTTGAGAAACTCTACAAATAAATCTATAGGGATTTTCATTTTTATTTCCTCAGTTTCAGCAATTCCAAGCGGGTTTATTTACAAGTCTGAGTCTGTCCAGTGAGCTTCAGACCAGTGCATCACTCTCTTCAAGCCTGCAGGATGTTATTCAATAACACTTTTAAACATTGCTGTGAAATGATAAAACTCACTAGAACTTTTTCCACTTCCTGAAGCATACACGCCTCAAAATTAGTCAAGGATCTTGGAATATCTTACTCTTTTAATTGACTGTTTATTCCGTAACATTTTGTTCTTTTGTGAATATTTTTGGTCTTCAAAAATAATACAACACATTTCATTTAACTTATATCCATGCATATGCTCATATGCACCTAAATCCCCAAATCTCTAACTATGATTTAGTCGTGTAATACTTATGTTAGGTTATTTTTTATTTATTTTTTTATCAGATATGTAAAAGAAACCGTTAAAGATTGTGTAACATGTGCCTGCTGTATATGAAGAATCGTCTCCAAAACATGTTTCCTTCTTGCTGCAGTAGAAGAAATAATTTATAGATGTATTTTTATATTTGTGAGGCTTTTTCATGGCTTATATTATCGAGCAGGTGAAGAGCGCGAGGCAACAAGGTGGAATAGAGGAGGGGGGGGTGCACATGGAGCAGAGAGCCAAAGAGACTCCAGGCCTGTGAGAGGTCCTCCACCTGGGACTGAACACACGTCAGTCCAGGTGAGCTCGCGGGAACAGGAAGCCTTGCTGTCTTCAGTGAATTACATTTTCAATACATACGTTTGTGTTTCATCTTAGTTAAATATGTAAATGAAATGAAGTTGCTCAGAAAGCAAAAAAAAAAAGATCAGCAGCAAAAGTTTTATCCGTCATCAGAAATGTTTGTAAAGAGTATTTTTAGGTTTTACAACATAAGTCAGTCTCTCAGTGGATGATAACTCTGGTAAGTAAACTGGAAGACAGATGATATGTAGATGATAAAGTTCTTCTCAGGTAATGAAGAAGCTTCTCCGGATCTCCAGGCACAGATACGGGTGTTGGTATAAGGATGGCGACTAATCTGCCGCTGTGTCGGAGCTGCAAACCAACAAGTCATCTGTGTTCCTGTCGTTCAGGTTATCAATCTGAAATATGTAGATTTTTGTCAGTGCCAGTACATCAACATGTTAAAGTGATGCAGTGCACGAACCTGCAGGAACCAGCATCTAATGAAAAATCAGTGTGTTTGTTTTAGGAGCCGCATCACGAAACAGAGGCGAAGGCTTTTTTATAAAAAATCAGACGTGTCTGGAGTTTATAATGTGCTGGAGCACAGACATGTGAACTGACGACATGTTGACTGAGATAAATATCAACTCATTCAGAAAGGCGTCTCCTGCCCTGTTTGTTTCCCCTCCAGCGACCAGCGTGACGCCACAGCGGGAAAATAATCCTGTGGGCTTGTTTGTGTTTTTTTCCAAATACAATTACTGTCGATGTGCAGTGAACAACGAGCTGCCATCTGAGGAACCCGACAGCATGAAACACTTTCCTCAGCTGCTACATGTAGTAAAAGGTTTGCAGCAGGTTGATCTGTGAGCTGTAGCTTGTTGTGCTGTGGCGTCGGCACAACTTCATATCCATGTCCATCGTTCACGAGCAATCACTGATTTCCACCTACGCTTCACACACAAGTCAGCAGCACTAACGTCGCGTTCAGGTTCTGTTTGTCAAGCTGTAAAAAGGTCTGATGGCAGAAATGTAACCGGTTCACTACAGCGGTGGGAACGTAAACATTTTTTACAACTTCTTTACGAGTGGACGAGGATCCCAGGATGCACTTGGGTTTTATGGGATACACGAGTGATTCCTTCCAGGAAAAAGGAAACATTATTCCTCGGATGCTTTTTCAAAGACGCCTCTGAAACAAGAGACAGGCTTCGTCAGCACAACGTACAATATTTACAACAAGATGTACAGAAGATACAGGATTAATTGCAATTAATCATAATAAATGTTTCACATGTGATCGGCAGCATTAACGAGGGCACACTTGTCTCGTCAGCGGCTCCTTCTGCTACATTTTAGGTTCATCAGTCTGCGTTTAAATCACAGTCCTGCACCAGACGGATGATGAAGCGTCTGCTGCTTCTCTCTCACACACAGTAAAGGAGTAATTCCTCATCCCTAAAATGTAAATCCAGTCGTTATGTACTCGCTCACTATGCAGATGGAAAGTTGGGTGAAGTTTCTTTTTTTGAACGAACTGTCCTTTAACGCCCTGACACGTTGTTAAGCATAGTTTTTTTGCTGTGGAGGAGAGCGTGATCGCCTTGAGGTTCTCTGACAAATTATTTAAAAGCACAGAGCTGTGAAATACAAAAAGCTCACTTGATTAATGGAGCTGCCTGCTGTTCACTGACTGACAGCAGTGTGAGCACAGCCGAGAGACCGATCAGGGGCGTGTTACGGATAAGAGATCAATTTCAGAATGATATTAAAACTATTCTGTAAAGCTGTTGCTGTGTTTCTGTGTTCTAATATTTAGCTGGTTTAAAATCCCAGAAGGAACTTCATCATTTACACATGAGTAAATTAGGTGATTGCCGTCTTCGTGTTGATTTCTTTTCTTGCAGTTCTTCTCAGGACCCGACTGCTGCTGAAATTTACACTCATAATAAGAAAACTAAAAGCCAATTGACCCACTCGTGTCCCTGAGTGGCTGCCGTGTTAATTAAACTGCTCAATACAAGAGTGTTAGATGGAGCAAACAATACACTCATGATTAAGGTCGTCTTTGAGCTGGTGGAGCTACAAATGTGAAGATTGTCCAGTTATGGTGTCATTAAAACCGGTAATTATCCTCTCGAGAGGAGCGATGTTTGCTGTGATTCTCAAGACATTAAAGACGAGAGAGCGCTCCTGTTTGGAATCAGAGGATTTAATAGATATTTCCAGTTTTCCAGATGGACCTGTGAGTTGGTTTAAGCTGCAAAAAAGGGAATAATAACTGGAGATTATCTGTCATAATATGTACCGCCTTTCTTCACAGTCTGGCTGTCAAATGTTGAGAAACCGTGCCAAGGACTACAAGTGTTTGACGTACAGACGGATCAACCGCATTACCACCAAAGATGATTTTCAGGCGTTGCCAGAATTAGAAAGCAAACAGAAAACACAACCCCACATGGTTTCTAAACTCTTTGTAATACAGATAACTGGGCAGCCTGATCACTGCCAATCTGGATCAAATTTCTTGCCAAGTTTGGAAAATGTGACAGAAATCTAAAAATAGGTTTCAGACAGAAAATACAGGAACAGCAGAAACAGTCGGTGGATGTTGCTGCAGCTCAGTTTGAGAAAATCTGTCAGAACAATGCAAAAGCGTTTTTTAATCACTGGATTACGGCGGATGAGCTGCAGCGACAGCCATTTAATTCATCGCTGCAATGACAATTAACCACTAATGTGCACTTAAGTGCATTTGATGAATCCTGTCTCCTTCAAATTATGTTTAAATATATCACTAATGTATTCTCACAACTGCATTTTGATTAGAAACGTAATTGCTTCCTGGAATTTATTCAGTAGCAATGTTTTTCTTTTTCTTTCCAGTGAGGAGGGCGCTACGTTTAAGTGCCTGATTAAACTAAGAGAGGCCATTGTTTTACATTTAATAATTATAATAATAATAATATCATGTTATGTGTCATGTCCAGAAACAACTGAGCAGATCGATTGTCAGCGACTCTCAGAATGACACGTTATTGTTCAGGTAAGGGACTCAGTTAGAAAACTTTACTCACCGTTGAGTTTTGGTTTCAAACTGGACCCGAGCAGCTGTCTGCTGGGTGACAGTCCTGCGCTCGTTTAACCCAACCATTGTCCTCGTCAACCTTTCAACTAATTTACCTGACTTCCTCCTTTGCTGTCGTAATAACTACGGCCACCAGAGGTCATCGCCTAACATGAAACACAAGGATGGGTCGTAGTAAGCTGATCTCTGAGTCGACCTTCATGGTCGTTTTGATTCTGAACTCTGGTGTCTGTCGGTATGTCAGCATTGCTTTTATAATAACTACAAACTATTTTGGAGCAAACCGTCTTGACTCAGAGCTGGAAGACGCTTTTTCTTTCCTTCTCCGGAGCTTATTTTTGTGTCGGAGCTGTTTCTGTCTGATAGTCTGCGGTCGTTGCTGTTGGGCTCGGATCTCTCCGTGAGTCTCGGGAAGTAAAAAGAGCGCAGCTGCTCGTGGATAACAGACATCTTGAATAAGAAAAGATGAACCTGAACTTGTGAACTTGTCTGCCGCCCTGCTGATCCTCTTCTTATTCTCTTCTCCTCTGAATGCATCTGTCAGTGTGGATGAGCCCCGATGTCTCTACACTCATCCTGTTTTACATGCAGTACACCTTCAGTTCGAGTCAACGTTACAGAAACATTGTAATTGAGCACTCGTGGTTATTCTTGGGTAAATACGCCATTCAGATAGTCGAGGGGTTTAATTTAACAAAATGCACAAACCACTGTGAGCCGAGGTTTTCCTGCAAATCCACAACAAACTCATCCGTCTCCTCGTCATTAATACAAAGCTTATGGAGCTCATTTTAATTAAGTCACTCCACATTGTCTTTCAGGGATGTTTGTCATCTTCCTTGTCGTCCTGCTGATGATTTCACTCTCCTTAATGTTCATTCTCAGCTCACAGCACAGCGTTTTCATCTGGAAATAATGCACTCTTCTGAAATCTCTTTTACTCAGCCGTGAAGGATCGTGTGACACAGAAACACAAAGTAGTCTGACATTGAAGAGTGGAAAGAAATCAGATCTTTAGATTCCTACAAAGCGATCTGTTATATTCTGTGAATTTGTCTTTTATCAATTTAAAGTATTTCTTTGTAGTTTTTGGGGAAGTAACTTTAATCAGATGAGGAGAAACCATCACTGAGTCTGTTTACATGAGCACTATAATCCAATAACTGGGAATAATCAGGTTAATAATCTGATTTGACGTGTTTACGTGTGAGTAGCACTAGAGTTGCATAATCTGATAACTGCTGTTATCCAATGAAGCATGAACTTGAATAATCCTGCAACTCCATAAATCAGATGATGATCAGTTTATTAGTGTGCATGTAAACAGGCTCAGTGATTTGATTGATTTTAACGACTGAATAAACCTACCAAACAAAGCAGGACCCTTGTGATTGGTCACCTTCCTGCCTGCAAACTCTGCTGGGATCTTATTCACCACACAACTTAATACAAAGGTACAAAAAGTAAAACAAGGAGTTTAATTTACAACCGGCCCAAATAAGAAACATGCAGCATCACCACATTTTGTTCTGACGGGAGGCTTAACGAATCGACTGCAGCTCAAAGACAAAAAGGAAGCTGCCGGAATAACTTCGTATTCTTTAAGCATTCGTATAGTTTGGCTCTTGGCCATTAAGTGATTTTAGCAGCAGCAGAACTTTTATAATCTATTCGACACCAACTCCCCCAACTGTGATCCAGTAAAGCTTAGAGAGAAGAACTGCTCTCCAAACTTCAGCCAAGTGTGTGTGTGTGTGTGTGTGTGGCTGACCAGCACACACACACACACACACAGTGAAGCGAATGTGGCTGTAAACTAACACTAACTCTTGTGCAAACATGCCAGATTTGATTTGTTGTGGATGATCCAGCCAGCGGCGGCCTGAACACGACATGTTAGAAAGCAATAAATCAGATTTATTTGGCGACAACGTGGTGCCTGGATGTCATTTGGTCTACAGATCATTTAAGTTTTGGCGGCAATCCTGATCTGGGACTTCTGCCATGAGAGAGGATCAGTTCTCAAGCATAGCGGTTACATTACGGTTATGTGCCGCTGTGTAGGGCTAATATACAGGCGCCAAACAGCACTGCATTTATCTGCTGTTTCAACTGAGAATTCAATCTGGAACGGACAGGATAAGCAGAGAGAGAAACTACGACAGCGGCTGCAGCTTTACAAGTTACACAACTATATAACTGTGGTCACAGAACCGGAGGTCAGTTCCTCACGTTGGCGAGTTGTTCTACAGGTCAACTGTAGGAAGTTGTAATAACTTGGCCATGATCTCACATAACGTGTCATATCACGTTCACTTTATATGTTTATGACCCAACTTTGATATGTGGAGGTGAGTGAGCGCAGTGCGAGACAGAGGTTCAACATTTGTAAGGGTCACACTGTGTTTGTGTTTTGAGCCAGAATGATCTGAGATATTCCCTCATTTTGGTGTTTTTGATAATCTCTTATTGTTGTTCATTCAGTTCAAGGTTGAGATTTGATGTGAAGGCGAGACTGCAGCAGATGATTCTATAAGAGAAAAGTTCTATATTTACTGTTACAGTAGTCGGACCCCTCGAGCCCTCTGTGGAAGTCTATCCATCCTGTTGTCTCTTTTAATTTGTCACCCAACTCTTAATTTCCTACAACATTTCCCCTGTTTACTGAATACTGTACTGAACGAAGTTATTCTACCTATTTGAATGAGTTGAAGACAATA
The DNA here is from genome assembly GCA_900302685.1 of Spondyliosoma cantharus. Lineage (NCBI taxonomy): Eukaryota > Metazoa > Chordata > Actinopteri > Spariformes > Sparidae > Spondyliosoma > Spondyliosoma cantharus. The sequence continues at coordinate 27,344 of OMLP01023260.1, read as the reverse complement.
TGACATTAACATAAACTAAATAAGGAAGACTAATTAGTAACACAATTGGGAATAAAACTGGAATAATTGATATAACAGCATAAAACACAGATGATACAAAAACCTTTTTATAAAATCTCAAGAAACTAATCAGGAATTATTCACATGAGATCAGAAGAACGAGGTCTTACAGTTTTAGGACTCAGCACTTTCTGAGCGATGAGGAAAGTTTGAGCAGATCAATAACAGAATTAAGCAGGTGGACCTTCCTGACATGTATGGATCGATAAATGAGTTTGTAAAGTGACGCGATTATCATTTGGCTTCTATCTTTTTGAGTCGGCGTGACGTTTAATTTAAAAAGTCAGCCGTTGGTTGATGAGTACATGATTTTAAAGGCATTTCTTATAATTGAATCCTTCACTCTGTGTCACAAGAAGCACTGAACCAACTTGTTTGCCATATCGAGAGATAACTGTGTTTATTGTAACTGAGAGAAACACTGTTCCACTTCTCCATAAGGCTTCAGTGCACAGCAGACTGCACCACAGCTGAGCTCCCTCAGAGAACAAAAACAGGACAAACCGAGCTGAGACCGCCAACGAGCGCTCCCGGGTGGGACGGCATCATCTGGGTCTAGTAGTTGAGGATCAGTTGGGTCAAAACATCGGTGTCGCAGGCGCCGGAGGTCCACCGTGACTCGCTGTAACTCGTTGGGTCGTGGAGAGGAGGGTCAAAGATGACGCGTGGTCCAAACAGGATGCCGGCCTCAGTCTGGTCCAGGTCCAAGTTAGGTTAAACTATTTGCACGAACCTCTGAATACCCTGCAAGTGAAACTCCCTTTGGTCACAAATAAAGCAGTCAACAGACTGAAAGACAGACTCATCAACAGATCAACTGTCTGCCAGCAACACAGTGTGAGCAGAGCCAGAAACAAGCTCTGTGCTCAGTAAAAGTTTACTTCTGATCTAAAAAAGGGAAAAAAAAAATAGGAGCCCAGAGTCGCAGCAGCATGAAGTGAAGACTCAATTTATCGTAGGCATGAATTTCAAACGATTTGTGGCTCTCCTGCATGATTCTGTGTTGAGTTTTAAACCAAGCTCTCACGCTCAGGTCGACCCAGATACATATATTTTTTACAGATTTCTGTGTTTTTCCTCGATTTGATATTCAATATTAGATGGAAATCTTAATGCGAGCGAGGAGGATGGTATGTGTAGCGATCGTCTCAGAATACGAGGTGACTAAAACACCTCCGCAGGATCTTTAAATGCTCCCTACATGTCATTTATTGGCATAACTGACAATCCAGGTCCAGCTCACTTTTGTTGGATTCATCTTGAAAGCAAAGCAACAGAAACAAAATCTATAGGTCCTCATTAAACTTCCCAGGATGCACATAGTTGGTCGTCAGCGTAGCGTGAACATCATCAAAGAGAATCATCCATCCGTCCACGGAGAGCTGCTCGGCCTCCTCCTCGCTCCATCACGCACATTAGCACTTTCTGTACAGCTGACCCAGAAACATGGAGATATTTCAGGTGTCTGTACCTTCACTAGATACTGTGTGCATGCATGTGCCTGTATCATGCAGATTTTTTGATGTGTGCTTCTATAAAATCTTGCATTTACTTAAGTCGGATGCAGAGAAAAGGGATCAAGAATGTTTGTTTTTTGCAGCGACCATAAAAAGAAATCCAGAGAGTTCAGGGATGAGGCTTCTTTTAGTTCACCGTCAGGGATGATGTTACATCACATTTACACTCATTATGTCTTGCGCTGTCCTTCTGTACAGGGTCAGCTCTGTGCGGGTGCGAGGTTCTATTTTGGACGAGGGAGGCAGAACAAGCTGGTGTAACCAGCTTCATCAGAGCAGGTGAATACTGTCGCAGCTTCCAGACTCAACACACACCAACGCAGATCTAACGGCAATTAAAGGAGCGCAGTGATGCTTCAGCCTCGGGTCGAGTTAATGTTGCTCTTTAATGTTAGAAGTGTGGTCAAGTATTGCAAATTAACTAACTGGTGCACTTACGCTTCACACTCACATGCAACGTGTTTGCAGGCGGCTGCTTCGACCTCGGGAAGGTTCAAACTTTCTGAAAACTGAAGAGGCACCGCGAGCAACGAGGAGATGAACTCGGTGTACGTGAGGGTGACCAGACGTCCTGAAAAGTTTAGGAATGTCCCAAATTAGAGGTTGTCCTGAATCCTGCAATTGTTCCGAAAATAAGTCTAAACCAGCTTTGATTGAATACTGATCACTGCGGTGTCGCTCCTGCAGCCTGCTCTCCATCGGCTACAGCAGTTTGTATCCTCGGTGACTGTTTTTTGTTTTGTCGTGGGTTAATGAACAGCGACTGGAGGGAAATTAAACCATCCATTTTGTTGACGTGCAGCCTGGTGACCATCGCCTGAATTTCACCCATTCTCATCTGGTCACTACGGAAGCCCAGAGGGAGATTTATGTCTCTTTTTCTGGTGAGCAGCAGAGTTGAGAAGTGTCATCTGGTGAGTTAACTGGACCATGTTTAGGGCCTGAGTGACGACAGCAGCAGGTTTTGACTTGAGCATTTCACGGAGGACGCTTGGCACAGACTGACTTTATCTTTGCTCAGGTCAGTTTGTCTTGGTGGAACCATGTGATACAGCCAGTGACTCTCTTTGATTGTTGGTTGCATGTCATCAACGATGACTTTAGCTCTGCTGCACAGTTACTGAACTTCTGACCATTGGCAGTCAGAGGAAACTGTCTCGTCTTTAAAAAGCTGAAAGAGAATATAAACTGTGTAATGACCTTAAGAGTCGACTTTCACTGTCGCAGCTCAATCTAATTTTTCAAGGAGGAAGTGTGAGGGCTGCCAATAATTTTGCGATGTAGCTGACCACAGGCCTTTGACTCACATTTACAATAATGCTAATGATGCACACTGTAGGAAACGTGGAGGCAGCGACACACAGAAAGCTCAGTCCGTCCTTTTACAAACTACCATCCCACCCTGTTTCTATTTCTACTCAATTGGCATTCGAGAGTCAGCGCTGCTTCGAGTGTCGCCGTGCAGAAAATGACAAACTTGGCAGAGGATTGGAATAATTACAGCAGCTTTATTTCACTTGTTGTTCAGTTGTTTGTGATGAATTCATCTCTCTGTGCTCGCGGATCTTTTCACTCAACAGTTTCCAGAAATCCGCTTGTTGTCGGGTTTGTATTTGCTTTGTTTTAAAGGTTATAAAAGTAATGTTCCAAGTGAAATGAGCTTTACCAGTGTTCAAGAGCGACCGTGTTTGTGAGTGGAACAAAAAAGAGAAATGTAATAGTTGCGGACACAGGATAATAATTTACTTTTAGTGAGGGTTTGGATTATAAACTGGTTTAAGGTGGCATGATGTAATTAAAACTACATTTATTCTGAATTATTTCAAGTCTGTCAGGATACAATATGTTGTGAAAACAGGGTTTTTGTTCCTTTACATGACGTGCACACGAAAGCTTTTAGCTCAGCAGCTACAGCGAAGATTTTGTCTTGAATGCGACTGTTGGGTGTGTAGTTATACTCTGACGGTAGGCATGATTTATTCTGGATGACACTACCAAAATCCTTTTTCTGAAATAGCGTCCCATGGTCGTCCACCGAAAGCAGCGTGACGACACCTGTCTGATTCCATTACAACCTCTAACATCTTAAATAAGCAGCTTCAGATGTAGCTGACGATACATTTTCAGTTCTTTCATCACAGTCTGAAAGAGAATAATTAAAAAAAGTTTCTACTTGTTTGTTCTGAGAAGTAAAAAACTGTAACACTCATTATCTCAAAATAACATTGAACCCAACCAGAACCTTGTAATTACATTGCGATGGCGTGTAATTCTCCCTCACTCTGTCTCATCGTTCCCTTTTTATTCACAGCATGAACACGAGACGCAAGTAATTTGGACAAACATGAATGAGGGCATCAGCCCAGAAAAGGCTGGAACAGGAAGTGTGCACACATGCAAGTGCGAGATAAGGTGAGAGACAGAATCAAACATCCTTTCATCGCCACGCAGGACGTGTTGCATCTGATACCGACTTATTGTAACACGTCTGCTCAACGTCGGCGCCTCACAGCAGCAAAGCAAGAACCCAACATTTGATTTTATTCTCTAATTTTCTTGATTAATTACCAAACCTGCACCCACACAAGATAAAGTTCATTCAGATGACATGAATCATATCTCAGCCCCTCTAACGGGTTCTCGCGGGCTGCCTGGTGGGTCTCGGCTCCGAGGCCGAGAACCTGCTCTGGATCATCGCTCTGTCTCCGAGTCTCTGCGCCTCTCTGAGCAGAAGACATTTATCAAAGTGTCACAATGGTCTCCCGAGGCCGAATTCAAAAGTTTCCCCCTCTTTTTTTTTCCCCTTTCTCCAGCCGTTCTCCACCCAGAATACATTTGTTAGTGTAACTTTTAAGGTGGAAACACCCACTCGCTCCTCAGGCACTCAAAGAAGGAACGCATGCAGGATAAATTAGGTCCTGTCGTCTCACTAATGTGAGTCACAGTGTGCGGTGCTGCTGTATGTAAATTGAAAAGCCTCTATGTGAATTTCATTAAGAGTATTTTGCTGTTGTATAACCTGACCGGGTGAATAATGCTTCTATTTAAGTCTTGCCACAAAAGTCGCCACAAAAACCTCACAGAGAGTCAAACAGTGTCCCTCTGAGTTTCACTGTGAAATATAACTAATAGACTTTAGGCCTGGTTTGGAAACAACCGGGCTTCTATGAAATCCCTGAAGTAATTGTTCTGCCATTTCATATTATATGTCACGCGTGTGTCGTCATTATTCATCCTGCACTCTGAGGCATGTAAATTAATCCATCCATCAAATGGGGTTTGGGGTGGAGAGATAATGTGAGCTGACAGTTGTCGTGAGTCGGCAAGAAACTTTTCCAAAAGCGATGCAGTCACAGTCCAAGTTCTCCATCTTGTGATTGCAGAGCGTGGAGGTGTCGGCTGGAGCAAACCAAGAGATCTACATCACTGTGATTATCCAGAGGCGTCACCGTCGTGCTCCTGTCAAGCACAAGTGCAGTTTCATGTTTGTTCCTTCCACTACAAGTTGCACGTGTTAAAAGTAAAAGATGTTTAAAATCGGCAGGTGTGTTAAGCTCTTGACGGTCACAGGTGTTCTGGGCTGTGATTACATGCAGTTACAACAATACAGCATCGATTTATAAGAAGAGCGAGATACTGAATGTCAACATGCCGTCAGTCCGGTGAGAAATGCTCGCTTGGAGCAGGCGGCAAAAACGTTTCCAGCCTCTGGATTTACTTCCTTTGCAGTTCAGGGTCTCAAGTCAACAGGAGGGGGATGCTTTCTGTCTGCAATACTGCAAGTGACCTGTAGATCATCAGAGGGGGTTGATTACAGGCAACAAGGCTGCCAAGCTAGTGTCCACAGTTTGAAAGCGGAACATCTGCGAACTTCACAAGCAACTGCAGCAGCTGATTTAATAGTTGAGGGAGCTTAAAAGAAAGACGGGAGGAGTCGGCTCCTCATACACACTCTCAAAGACTTCTACTGAGCCCAGATCGACTGAATGAAAGTTGAAGTGATAATTACAAAGTTTTACTGCACAAAGCGTGATGTCATATGTGTTTATACTATATCAGGAAGCTTAGCTTACGCAGATCTTGTCCGAGTTTGCGAGCCGGAGGTAATTTTGAGTGCATGATATTTGTCTGGAAGCCAATCCTGGTCCAATATTCAGCAAACACAGGTATGATGTGGAAAATTAAAGCCACCAGTGCACAGAAAATGAGAATAGACTTTATAATGAAGCAGGAGACGTCTCCTGTGGAGGAGAGAAACTTTCAAAAAGACACATATTTGCAGTCACGGATTCAGTGATTTTCTTTTTTCTGTTCTTTATTTCAGGGATTTTTAACAAGATAAAACTTTTGTGGTTAAAAAAAAAAACATTCGAGAAGCACATTATGAGTCACAGCACAGTGTTTTAAGGAAATGGATCAGCTCGACGTTCAGTGCCTTCACTAAACCTCAGAGGACATTTACAGCATCTAAACCAAAAAAGCCTCCAATTATCAGCATCTCCTCATTCCAACTTTATCCATCACTGGACCTGTAAAACCTACAGAACTGGGGGTTTATGAGGACGCCAGATTGATCGTCAGCTTATCTCCGCGACCCTCTGGGATGTTTAAGTGAACTGCGCAGGTTTAATAGAAAAGAAGAGTCCGAGGCATTATCCCAACGGGGATATCCCACTTTCCCTCTTAGGCCTCTAGCATCCAAATTACAGCACATCCAGGTCTCAAAACGTGTGATTAAAATTGCGAGAGCGCAGTCTGACTGGTGCTAGGGTTGAGAAGAAAGTTTACTCCTGATGTTGAGACAAACCTCTTGTGAAAAGTCTACAGTGGATGAGATTTGACTTGAGTTTAAGTCCCCGTGGACGTTCACTTCCTCAGTGCCTCCCTCAGGAGGGAGATAAGAGGGGAGAAGAAGGACAAAGACAGAGGGGCGAAGAAAGGAACGGACTGAAGAGATCCGACTTGACTCAGGTTATTGAATTCACGCTTGGAGTCGCCCACCGAGCGAGAGCCGAGCTGACGTTTGACCGCCAGGCCTCATATCTCAGACGAGAGGGGAGAAGAAAGTTGTCGAGGCGAGCCGGCCTCCGCTATTGATTTCTGGAGAGAATATATGAGCTTCCAACAGATAGCAAGAAATATGGAGCCATTTTGGAGGCTAGTCGGTCATCATGTGGATGAAGGATTTCGACCTTGTGGACATTAGCTTCCTTCTGGCGCTCGGGTTAAAAACTGTTCCGATGATGTAACAGAGGTGAGACGACACATCAGGAGAGATGTGTTTCGAAAAACGATCTAGCCGAGCGTGAAACGTCATCAAATCTGGATTCATGGATATCTGGTTCAGTCGTTGGCGTGATCAACTTCCTGCACATATACTGCAGCTTACACGTAATAAAACTGCTTCTGTAAAGTGGTTCTTTAAGTTTAGCTTTCCTCGAACCTCAGCAGTGTAACACAGTCTTACATCAACTCAAGTACTGTCAGGAAGAACAGATTTACTGGATGCTGCTTTGAATACTTTATCTTAAATGTGAAGCTGTTGGGATTTTCGTGCCTCTTTGTGGATAACAGCGGGTTCCCTTTCTGAAGCGAGAGAAGTTTCTCCGCTAAGAGACAGAACATCTTTCTCCAGAGGTCCAACTTCTGGTTTGGTGTTGGTTGACACTTTGATTTGATTTGTTTTCATACAGGCAGAAGACAAGTTAGGGCTGCATGATTCATCCAAAATAATCAAAAATCACAATAAAACTAAGTGCAGTATCCAAATCGCAACACTGAATTATCTTATAAAAAGTCAAATGTGCCATAAAACAGTGTTTTAATGAAATGTTGTAGCGTTGCAGAGACCAGGAGGAACACCACACCATTAAGATTTGAATAGTTTTTCAATGATAATGAAAATTGTCATGCATATTATAATCATCTCATAATCATGATTTATATCGCAATATCACTTTTTGGCCATATTGTGCAGCCCTAATGCAAGATACTGCAGTATACTGTGTTTCCCCAGACGGTCACCTTGATCAAGACCAGTTAACGACCAGTTGTGTTTCATATTGACTTTCATTGAGTTGGATTGAAAATGATCCAAGTAACAGCCTGAAAACATCGTCCCCTTTTTTCACTTTTTCGTCCATAATTTAGTATTTCTGCTTTAGGAGGTGTCTGAATACTTCTTTCATGGCTGAACCTCTCCGCTCTAATCCCACTAAATTTATTTATTCATTTATTATTTTAAATACAGCCTCATTAAAGCACATTCTGTATTCCACAGGAACAATCCAGCTGTCTAAAGATATAAAAGGGTGCTGCAACCCGTTCTAGAGACAGAAAACAGTCTGTGCTTCACAGCTTCAGCAGTTTTTTGGCTTGCAGTGGCTGTTCAACAAAGACAAATGATTAATTGTGGTAACATGATTAATTAGAAGTTGCATCAAGTAAACAAAGAGAGAATGCAGATTGAAAGCTTAACCCCCAACGCCTCATTAACCGGGACCTTCTGTGTGT
>OMLP01023260.1:0-19192 GCA_900302685.1 Spondyliosoma cantharus | reverse complement strand
GTAAGCATGCAACTTAATGCCACTTTTAATATTCTCTTTTTCTGCTTGTGATGATGCATTATTACATGATCTCGGCTAAACGTGCATTATAGCATATTTAGCACGTAGGTGTGTGTATGCAACCGAGCGTTTAGCATCTAGTTAGCGACTTGACATCGCATACTTGTGCCCGTGCATCTGCTGATAAGCACGTCTGGAGAGACGTAGTCGTCCCATCCACACACGCTGATTAATGAGTTACTGGTTAGTTTAGTGATCCGAGGCTCAGATACAGTTCGGCCGACTGATTGCCGAGCTCCGGAAAACCGGCTCAGCCTTAAAGCTCGGGCGATCGTACAGCAAATTACTTCTGCCGGGATCGGAGACGGTGGACTACAAAGAGAAAGAGCGAGAGTAATTGCTCAGGAGGGGATAATGGCCTTGACATGTTTTTTCTTCTTTCCAGCCTTCGTCAAACGACTCACAAGGAAATCTGTGTTCCCTCTGGAAAACTGTATTCTTCATCCACATCAGTTCAGATAGCTGGGCCTCATTTCAGTTCTCAAAGGGAAGCTGCCTTTGTGTGTCTTTTTGTATAGTTTAGAAAAAGGGGCAAAAAGTGGTGCTGGCTTCTGTAATACCGAAGTGGTGTTCCCTCTATTGCCCTCTACTGGTGGCCCAATCCTAGAGCCCAGCCCGGGTGGGGTGTTCTGATTCTTGTTGGGATAGACGGGTAGTGTCAAGTGTTCGGGCTACATGACTTGGATTATGGACTCTTTTTTTGCACGAAAACGAAAAAGCAATCTCCTCTTTGTTTTCTTTTTAGTTGTGTCATACAATGTGCAACCTAAAGAAGAAAATGAAAATGCAGTTTGGATGATTTATGATTCATTTTATTTATGAGTCAACGAAAACGCTTTTCTGTTACTCCATTTTTTGGATTATGGTCCAGATTTGCTTCCATACCGATAAAGAGATTACAGAAAACAGGATGAAGTTAAGAACCCTGAACCTGTTCTCGGGACTTCTGCTCTACCAACGGAGCTAAACAGCGCTCGATGAGACGCAAAATAAGTCCCGCCCACATATTTTCTGACCAATGCAGGTGGTGCGCGCCAACAGGGGCGGTCTCACTTGTTTTCCACGTGAAGTTACTGCAGTTCCCTCTCAAACTTTAGATGCCTGTATTAATCGCCGACGGATCTTCGGCCTGATCGGAGCGGCTCTTCTCTGAGGACACGAACACGCAGCTGAGCTCTCAACCAAAATTGTCCAGGAGACTCAAAAAACACGAAATGAAAAGCAAAAGGCTTCCAGGGAGACCTTTGATAACCCAGAAAGGCTGGAGTCACAACAAACTCTCCAGCACCCCAAGTTCTACTCTGACAAACAGGCAAATGACATCAAACAAACACAAAGTTCTGAGTTGGGGTTTGACGACTTGAGACGCCACTGGGAGAACCTCTCACTACCTCTGGAGGTGAGATAATGAGCCAGCTCAGAGCATTGGAGACTCTTATATGAACCCTCCCCACACCTGGGCTTAATCAAAGCCAATCAGTGCCACACACACCTGATTGCAGTGAGTCGATTCTGTCACCACTCTCACAGAGCCCAAAGATTGAGTGCGCTCACAGCTTTATGTGTCCAGTTACCTGCTCAGTACAGGTGTATTCATGTCTGTGTGGGAGGTTTACAGATCAGTTATTACCTACAGATCTCAGGTAATATGTCCAGCTGATCCTTCATATATCAGCAGCTCCACATAGTAACTACCTTCATGTTGTCTAAGCCCAGTAAGTTCTACATGTGGACGTTATGTTTTGTCCGTGCACCAAACCTCCATTGTGATTTTGTCCGTTTTATCTCTGCCGTGTTTATGACATGAATAATGCACAGTAAATTAAATGTAGGTCATTTTCTCAAAACAAGTCGGTAGTTTTGGTAAAATCGGCGTGATTTATTTATTATTTTGACTGCATGAAAGCTGGTTAGCTGAGGTTTACTGGTCAGTTTAAGTGAGTGGTTATGTTATGTTATGTTAGCTAGCTGACTTTAAAGTTGTTGGAGACGCACTGCACGGTTTGGGAAACACGTTAGCAGCGGCTCAGCTTGATACAAACACCTTAGATTGTATCCAGGCTGGTAGCATGACTATGAATGGCAACGTTAGTCTGTCAGCTGGTCGAGTGTCCCTTTTTTCCACAAATCCAAGCCTAACCCTAAGTTAGCAGCTAACTTTGACCTCATTTGTCTTCTTGTACTGAGTAGTCCACTCACACTGACAGAACTCTATCACTATTACAGTTTCTATAAGAGTCCTGGTCGAGCACTTTCACTAAAAACATCGTAGACATTAGCTAAAAGGTTCAAGTTTCACTTTCTTCATCGCCCGTACCGTCCACTCACTCACTTCCTGGTCTCTTTGACCTCGACTGTGATTGGCTCATTCACAAACATAAACTCACAAAACATTTGCACAACTCTTTGTTTTTCGGTGCTTTAAACAGAACGAGACTTTGTGGCTGTGAAGGACGTGAGAGGCTGCAGCAGTCTCTGACTGTGAGCATCAGGAAAAAACACATTTCACTTAATATCCCTTCATTTGAAATGATGCCTGGGGTTGTGTTTGTTTTCCCTGCTGAGTCGGAGTTAAAGCTCCTTTTTAATTACTGCGAGGAACCTGAAGTCGTGCCAGAACCCACACACGAGTTCCAGAACAGGCCAAGAATAATGAAGTTATTTGCCCTGAATAGGAAAACATGAATGAATGAGAGTCTAAATGACTCTTGGAAGTAATTTGGCTCTGCTGGCTGGTTTAAAGTAAAGATAGTGGGATTTTAGTGCCAAAGATACTGTGTGCTGTTTATCCCTTATGTTAGACTTTTGGTATAAAACATTTGGACATGATAAACCAGTTTGCATCCTGTCGCCTACCAGTAGTTCATGTTAATCATCTCCAGAGTCGTTCCCTAATTTTGTTTGTGCGCATAAATCATCATAATAGTGGAAAAATCAAAAAAATCTGTGTGATTCATTGTTGTAGCCGTCTGGATGGGCAGAGCAGAAACACCTTCCTGCCAACAAGCGTGTCCCAGTAGGAAATGTTCAAATGTTCGGCCATGCTGGAAGGCACACTGACAAACAGTGGGATCTGTTTCCTGTGTTTGAGTTTGTTTGGTGCTTTTGAATGTGGCAAAGACTTGTTCTGTTAACCATCTCCTACATAAAGCCTCTGTTGTGTTCTGCTAAATGTGGCTATTCTCTAACCAGGGGTGTAAAATCTGATGCTGGCTTTGAAGGGGACGACTACGTTATATTCAAATCCTGAGAGGGATTTCAAAAGAAGTGCTTCAACTCTGCTAATTAACAATCTGTCAACCTGCACTGCACCGCAATCAGATACATGTTGCACACACGGACGCGTTGAAGCTTTTCTTTATGTCGAATTTTAAAATGTATCTCGTGCCGGTGCTCAGGTTAGGTTCAGTCACGGAGACGAGGAAAACAACATGATGTTTCAGGAAAACATCACGTTTCAGATTATAATACCTGTTCCAACAAAACGTCGAGTGGTTTCACACCTACTGAGGTTGGAAGCTTGTCTGAAACTGTGGTCCTGAGATCCTGCTCAATGAAATCAATGTCAGGTCTTAATACTTTTCTGCATCAGGCAAATATTCCTACTGAACATTATCATCCTCATTCCTTGAGTCTGTGGCTTTATTGTCTGTTGATTACTGTAGTGGTGCCTCACTCGAGTCGAGGGTTTTCTCATTAATGGCCTTTTTAGTTCTTGAAGATAAAAATGCGCTTTAATATAAATGATCCCAGAGTTCCCAAAACAATTTTCAGCGCCTCGTCCATCTTTATGTATTTCTGTGTCCTCATCCTTCCGCTCTTGAACCTCTTCCAAACCCACAGCTATTACTCTAAAGTTACAGGTCACCCGAGAGGTGAGAAAAAGCAATTTCTTCAGAACTTTTTCCTCGGTGTGTCTCTTTCCCGGCCGAAAGTGCTATTTTACTGTGATATAGCTGGAGAGGGTTCATGGGTTTGAAAAGTCACCTCGGCATTAACGGCCATTTGTATGGCGGCAAATGGCCTGGATTTACACTGCGAAGTGGAATATAGTGAACATTAAGCTGGATAAATGGGAGAGTTTCAAACCTTTTCATTAGATGAGGCGCTTTGGCCAAAATAGACTTTATTAATCCAGGCAGCTGCAGCATACAGACCCACACACATGCACGTACAATAGCAGCAGGCCAATATCACGTCTTCTGGCAGGCCAGAGGACATGTCTGTTTTTAATGACTCATTGCCCGCTTGGTTCAAAACCCCATCTTTATACAGTAATACGGTGATTGCATCATTGTGGTGGTGGTGAGAACAGAAGGCTGAGCAGGGCCAGCTGGCAGCCGCCCAAACCTCTCCTCTTTAATAAACACTTCTGCAGGGTGTTAGCGCTGGAAGAAGTGCTTTTTCTAACAAGTGGAGGCAGAATGAGGGGCTCATCTCTTCTCAGGTAGTGTACGTCAGGTTGGCTCTTTACAGCAGCTACAGGGACGTTTCATCTTGTGCTGATTCTGCCGACATTCACCTGCAGAGAAAAGCAGTGAGCGGCGCCACGTCTTGATCCGGCTCGTGGTGTATTTGTTGTGAAAGCACGATGCAATATATTTCTAAATGTGTTAGTCGGCACAGCTTGAGACCCGATCAGCAGCAGTGCACGTTTTATATAAACCGCAGAGAAATTCTAACTTTCTTTAGGTTCAGATTTAAAAGTGGTGAACTGAACTTTAAAGCCTGCTGCTCTTCCTTAAAGTCAAGTCTCGCCACTCAGCAGCCAGCCTGCCATCTCCTCCTGGCAGGAAATTGTAGTATGTCACAAATGTAATGTGTCTGAAAGCGTTGACATTTTATTCTGGCAGTCATCCATGTCGAGGGACCTTTTTGTCGAAATCGACTTTTAATGCCTTTATTTTTTGAGAAACCTCAGGGTGCAGCTGTGATTTGTTTACTGGTTTAAAACATCTCTGGGCTGTCATGTGCAGTCTGTGGGGTGTGCTGAGCATCATGGGAACTTTGAGCTGCCGCTACATTCACATGCACAGAGGGTGGCTGGTGTGAGATGGTCAATAAAGGAGCCCAAGAACAAATTGCTGTCCTGGGGTGGCTAACAGCCGGCTCCTCTGTGTTTTATCCGTCTTTGTGATTAAATTCAGTCGCTGCCTCCTCGTGCGTTTCACGATGGCTGCTCGGTCATTTCTGTTCTTTTATTCTGAAGCAAAACAAAAGACAGTCGCAGCTAACGAGCGCAGAGGGGACGATGATCGCGCGTCTAAAGTAAACACAGAAGATTTAAGCTTTTTATTTCCGTGGACAGGAGAACCAGCGTCCCACGGTTTTTGTAATTGCTATCGTTGCAGTAGAGAGTAGATACTCAGTGATATAATAACTCGCCTGTAAAAACTTTACCAGCACAACACAAAAAGAGAGTACATTTAGTCTCATATCTGGTCTCTGTTCACCTCCTGCAAACTCCTGTATGTCGTCACAAATTCACCTCTTGTTGACGAGTGAGACTTTTACATCCACTCAGTGTTTATATATCTGAGACGGAGGACAGCGAGGAGTAAGAGCTTTCTTTAAAAAAGTGTGCAAAGTTACTAGAGTGTCAAAACTATTGGGGGGGAGTGCAGTGCAGTGGATATCATCATGTTGTCCCTGCTGCCTTCAATATCCAAAAAGTGTGAAGAGCGCCGGTGACGTCCGCGCTGCAGCAGCCAGCTGCCCTCTGAAAACAGCCCGAGGCCGACAGACGACAAACCAAGAGTGTGAGACGACGCGAGGACGCCACGAATACCTGCGACTCAAATGATTTTCAGACTGAATGACTTTTTTATCATCCTCTGAAACCCAGAAGAGCTAACGTCTAAATGAAACATCCACTCTGATTGTTTTCCACCTTTGGAACAGACGAACAGCGAAGCAGCCAGACGAGCACTCAAAATGAATTCTTTCACCGGCCGCTGTTTCTCGCGTGCAGCTCGAGGGGTGAAATCGGCAATTTTTGCTCCAATAAATAAGATGGAAGGAGCGCACGGCGGTTCTCTATAAGCCAGTTAGCTGAATCAGCCGTCAAGGTCAAAATGCTTTCTGCTGTGATAAATGTTAGATTAAGAAGAATGCTATTGAATCATACATTCAGTTAAAGGAGTTGAGAACTACCTCCTGAAGATTCAGATGAATCAATAAAGCTCCTCCAGACGCACCTGGCTTTTAAAATAAACTGAAGATGACACTGATTTCTCAGGCGTATGATTCATTAAGAGATAACTGATCAGTCAAACGAAGGATTGTGACTCATTACAAGAAGAAGTTCAACACACGTATCTCACTTTTTATCATCAGGTTCTAGTTGAAGTTTAGATGCCGGGGACGTTTTCTACACCTTTATTAAAACCGTGCTGCACAGATAGATGAATGTAACCTTCCTCCTGAGTTCAGCTCTGTCTTAGCGTCTGGATTTCATTACAGCTGCTTCGCCGCGGGCTGAACAAACCCTGCCCTCCACATCCCCTCCTCCAGCATTACAAAGCTCTCTCAAGGTTAGCTATGTTGTCTTGTGGATTTAGATTAACATAAAATCTGGCATTTGGTGGCCACTTTGATCCCAAGTGCCTCTTTTCAAATGCACTTTTAGCATTCATGCTACTGTGTAAATCCACTGCGAAGGGAACTTTGTAACCCTGAGAGTGTCAGCGGCGCCGTGCAAAATGCAGAATATGATCCTGCACAGTTTTTTTTTTCCAATCATCTGTGCTGAGATAAATTCTGCCGGCTCGGGTGCGGATGAAATGAAAAGGAGTAACTTGGAAATGAAAGCCTTAAATTACTTGTTCCCTCCATCTATTTGTGTCTGACCTTAAAAGACAGACAGAAAGAAGAAGAAAATGGGGCAGAGAGGAGTTTTAACTCAAACACTGAAGGCCTATTGTCAGCCGTGTGACATATTCCTGCCGCATTATGTTTCCCAACAGTTTTAAGCCGTAAATCCAGCAGCAGGCACAGACAGAGCCATCCTCACAGTGTGACTGCAGATGTATTGTACTTTTTGCCTCAGAATTGTCTACGTGGGTTGTAATCTTCATACGTCATCTCAGGCGGGTCGTTGTCTTGCTCAAGGACACACGAGCGAGGACGAGATCCAGCTGTGACCGAGTCCGACCACCTCGACCGGCGAGTTTAAAACACTGGCAGATCTTAAACTCTCTCGCTGTATTGAGCAGATTGGAAACAATCTTAATAATGCATCTGGAGCGTGGCCTTTCCTTCAAGGGCACGGACAGCAAATAGGAATGATTTATACAAAGACAGGCTGATAAGGATGCGCACGCAAACACACACTCCGTCTGTAAATCCCGAGGCCTCAGGGAGCGACAAACTGAAACCCTATAAGAGCGCTCGGAGCAGTTTGTTCGGATTATAAGAGATGAAGCTACTGAAAAATATCAATAGACTAGATTAGTTGTTGTCGTCCCTGAAGGCTCCAGCTGCAGCAGCAGGTAGTGATGGCATAAATCAAAGAAGACAAATAAGAGAAGGGACTTTATAAACACGCAGAAGACCATTTTTGGTACAAAGCTATTAAGAATAAAACGTACGTGTGTGATTAAACGTGCATCAACAGTAATGTCGGACACATCAGTGGCGGCCGAGCGGAGCGGAGAGGAAATGAGAAACATCTGCTTTATGAAACGAGGCTCGACGGAGGAAGAAGCGCCGGCAGGAGCTTTAAAGTTGTTCAGAAGGAGCTGAAACACTGAGCAGCTCCGACGGAACGCCGTCCAAACAATTAACTTCTCATCCATTTCACAAAACGCAAAGAAACGGCAGGAAATTAACTTTTTATTCAATGCTATTCATTTTGTTTTTACAGCTAACGTGTTTGATTAATGCAGCAGCATTCTTGAAACAAAATCTTGAAACCAAAAAACAGATTTTTACACTTTTCAAGCTTTGAACTACAAACACTTTTAATCCTTAATGTGCAGGAGGTTAAATCGACCCTCGTGAGACCTTTAGAGAAGCAAGTTGATATTAACACCCACTTATTTGCTGCAGCTCCTCGGGGGAGCGAGGCCAGTGACAGATTTCCTCCAGCTCGCTCAGTCGTCGGCTTTCTCCCCTGTCGAGTCCACTCGCTGACATTTCCACCACCTCTTCTCCAGCTGTTCCAGCGTCTTCCTCTGCCTCCATTTAAGGGCTTGCTGGCTGATGTTGTTGGCAGGTTTGCTGAGGGTGCGTTCAACGCAACTCCGCTTCCTCCTTCAGATAGTCAGTGGGTTTGTTCTCCAAGGGGCCACGTAGATTAAGTCGTCTCTCCGCCAGATGTTAGTTGTGTAGTTTGTTGTTCTCCTCGTCTCTGATCCGTCTTCAGCGGCCTCGTATTTCAGTGAATTTGAGTATCTTGGTGTTGGGTTGGAGCTCCAGATCCTCCTGAGCGCTCTCGCCTTCTTCATCTGTTTTTATGGCATCTGTCCACACGCTGCCTGGATGTGTGAACGCTTCTGTCTGCCTCCTCTGGGCAGCGCTGAGCCTGACGATGGGGTTGTTGATGTTGAAGAGATTCTTCATCACCTGTGTCTTTTCTGTTTTGGGTGTTGGTCCACGTTCTGCTGCTGCTTTCTTCTGTATCTGTGTGTGTGAGAGACGAGCTACGTCGTCCGCAAAGTCGAGGTCATCTGGCTGCTCTCGCATTGTTTCCATCATGATCCAGTCGATGTGAGGAGGAACAGGAAGGAGTTTAATAAATGAGCTAACACACACAAAGTCCTGTAATCCCAGTACCAATAGAACACTTCAAGTTTCTCTCTTTTACCAAACTACGACGAGCTTAATCGCCCCGTTAATCATCGTGAATCACACTTAAGTCTTTTTTGTCACATTTTGTCTTCACGATCAGGTTGTGGTTTGGTCTGGTTCAGTCAAAAATGAATCCTCAAGTCCTGGTCTGGTGTCCTGTCGTGAGCCGCCTGCGATCCGAGGACACAAGCCAGTCCAGAAGAACCACTTAGCTGTTTAGCTCAGTTAGCCTTGCAGCTAACAGCGGCTAGCCAAAGATATCTACAGCGAAGAGTGCTGTGAGCAGCAGTCGTTGGTTCTGGCGCTACCTTCACCAGGTGACCAGCTCTGAGAACTGGTCTGCTCCATCGTTACAGTTCCTGACTGAGTTTATGCTGGATCAGTTATCATCTGATCTGCACTGAGCCGCTGACAGACAATGTCTCTTTATTGTGATTCATTTCTGAATCTACTGTCGACTTGAACAGGGACAAAGTTTGAAGACTGAATTATATTAAAAGGTCTGAATCCATGATGATGATACAGTTCTCTCTTCTCTTCTGTCCGAGACTTTAGCTGTAAAGCGTTTGTCATCGCTGTGTCTAATTAAATATGCTGCTGATGCTGTTTGCAGCTGCTCGCCAATCGGAAAAGGAATTTGTCATCTCACTGCAGCTCACCTGGATAAATAGAGCTCCAATATGTTTTCTTCAAGCTTCGGGTTTTTGGCACCAAACACTCCAGAGAACTCCTGAAACCGAACGAATCTGCAGATTAATATATAAACTTCATGGATCAATCATTTGTCCTTCAACAGTCTGAAATACCGAACTTCCTTTGCTCTCAGCTCGTTGCAGATGTTGAAGTGTTGTTGAAGAGATGTCGATTCAGCGCACAAGCACATTGGACTCTGTGGAAAGAAAACAATTTCCACCTGTGAGTCGTCAGGTCAAAGGCTGCTGGCGGCCGTCGGCGTGGACGCAGCACTCTGTGGTCTCTGTTGTAAAATCTGCTGCATGAATTTCAGGCACCAGCATCCCCTGATAACACGCAGACACCAGTGTGAGCTGTCGCGGCACAAGAAAAGATAAATCATCAGTGCTGGAGCCTGAAGAGGCCACAGCCGCTCAGGACGTCGAGCTTTTGTTTATACGTTTTACTTCCTCCCAGAAGAGATTTTATCTTCTTTTCAACCATTTTCTGGTGAATAATTCATATGAGAAAAAAGAAAACGTACTGTATACTTAATATTTATCTCTTTAAATGTCACCTCTGTACCTGATCATCCTCGTTTCTGCTTCCCACTGGCTGCAGGCTCATCATGATGATGATGATGATGATGATGATGATGATGTAAGGGTGTATGTGCGCTACAGCGATGAACAGATGGCCGCGCTCCGCTTTAGGCGAAGAAGTAATATAGATTCATCCCGTACGGATCTGACACCTTCGCAGTGTGATGTACTTTAAGTGGAAAAAGACGCTTTCTCGCCCACTAACGCACTTGAACCTGCGTTTGACACCTTTTAATTCACACCAGCAGGCTGCACGACTCAAGGTCACAGACACGGAGAACAAAAAAGCACAGATCAGGTCAGAGATCAGCTGAAATTGCAGTGATTGAGTGCGCTGAATAACATTAACATTTATCTTTCCAAAGGGAGAGTTTGGCCGAGCGTGTTCAGAACCGCGAATTACTTCGACGGAGCTGCTTAAGAGATTAACCGACGATGGAAAGCACCACGTCCCCGAGGAAACAAAGGTGTAAAAAAACAACAGCACAGAAATAAGCCCAGAGCTTGACCTTGTGGAGAGGAAAATCACACTTTAAAGATATTTTACGCCTCATTACATCATACGGTGGAGTGGAAAGGGACGAGGGGGGAGCGTGAGTCATGAACACGCTGATGAAATCTGTTGAGACGAGCGAGTTCAAGTGGACCAGGTGACACATCGACAGCTGATGAAGCAACCGCGGGGACAGAATTCAAGGGTTAAGATCACGATTGAGGAAAAGAATCACGCAGCGGTGAGACAGTTCAGAGCGTTTTCCTGTAGCGTCACCACGAAATGAGACGGTCTTCACGTTTCAACCTCATTTCCTCACATGAAATGTGTAAATAAAACCGAAGCAATCAGAAAAATGAGCAGCTGACGTGATAAGTCAGAGCGACTCTCACGTCAGGATGGTTTTTTTTTCTTGTTCTGTTCAGGAGTCAGTCAAATTTGTGAAATAAAAAAGAGAAATCACACCTGAGGTTGATTTGAGTGTTTTACTAACGGCTTCAGATTCGCATGAGTGATCTGTGTGCGTCCGCTCCAACGCTTCACCGCCGTCGCCAACATTTCTCCTCTCCGTCGCTCCCTTCCGCTCCCTCGAGGATGACGGACACAGCTCGTGGATGAGCGCCGATGGTTTTGGAGGTCATGTGGAGTGGAGCGACAGTATGGCCGCCCTGAAGCATTGTGGTCATCAGCGGGAGGCAGGGGGGGGAGGATGGGGGAGGTACAGGCATGTCAGACGCTTCCAGCAAGAAATGTGCGAGTGGCCTTTTGGATGCAGACGATCGTTCTGCTGGACGGAAGCTGAGCTCATCCTCAAGATATCTGCTGTGCGTTAACAGCCGGGCGGCTTCTGTTCGGCTCCTTCTTCACTGTTTACAATCAGGAGGTGTTAATGACATGTTGGTGCGGCTGCTCCCTGATGTCTCCTGACATCTACCAGCTCACTGTGGTTGTTTCTGTTGTTTCCTCCAGCACCGACCTGCTCATCGCTCTGACTGGTCTTAGAGCCTTTTTATGCCTTATTCCTTTTTTTTTCTGGTGAGTTCTACAATTTGAAAAGCTGAGAAGATGAAAAACATTTTGTTCACTCGGTTTGACTCGTGGAAAAAAAAAAAAAAATTCCCTTTTTTGGCACAAAAAAAAAGTGGCGATTGAAGATTTAATTAAAAAAAGATATTCTGAAAAAAATGTATTTGAATGTGAGTGATTCGTTTTTCATGTGGAGTTTTTTTTTCTCCTTTGAATTGTTTATTTCTTTGTGTGGAACTTAGTGAATGTTTCTCTTCACTCAGAATCACTCAGAATTATTTTTGTTTTTCATGAGAATTTTTTTTTAACTATTTTTAAAAGAATCTCATGAAAAAATGTCACTTTTGAATTTATTTTTGTTTTTTCTGCGTGTGGACCAAAAGTGAAAGAAATGATTTCTAACAAGGAATTTCTTTTTTTTTTCTCAGAGAATTTTTATTTTCCTGATAAAAAAGAAGATTTTACAAATAATGTCCATTTGTGAAAAAAACCTGGTCTGTGTGTGAAACAGAGTGGAATGGTAAATATATGTTTCTGAGAAAGTTAGTAATAAAAAAAAAAAAATGCAAAAAAAATATGTGGAACTGAGTCATGTGAATGTTTTTTTTCATGACTAAAAAAGAGTGAAGAAAAATATTCTCCTTTAAAAACAAACAAAAAAGAAATTCTGTGTGGAACCAAGTGAATTTTTATTTTTCATGAAGAAAAAAAAGTTTTCTCTGAAAAACAAAGCGAAGAAAAAAATTCTCAAAAAAATAAAATAATTCTTTGTGAAACTGAGAAAAAGAATCTTCATGTGAAAAAAAATGTTTTTGCTGAGAAATCAAGTGAAGAAAATGTTTTACTTTGAAATAAAAAGATAAATAAAATAATTCATTGGGGAATGTGAAAAAAAATTCCTCTAAATTTTTTTATTTTGATGCGTTTGTTTTTTATAATATGGAGCAGAGTGAATTTTTTTCTCTCAGACAAAACAATAAAAATTGTCATAAAAATGCTTCACCTTCTGAATTTTATTTTCATGAGGAAAAAAAAATATTTTCTATGCAAAACCAGGTGAAAAAAATTCTCGTTTGTGAATTTTTTTTCAGAAAAAAAAGTTTTTTCCTCGTGAATTTTCACTTTTGGGATTTTTTTTTCTTGACGATCGATGAAAAATAATGTCGTGTGAATTTTGTTTTTTCAGTTTCACACATGAAAACTTGATCTGCACCTTCATTCAGGCGTCTTAGTTCACTGACACGGTCCTCTGCTGGACAGCAGGCAGAACCACAGAACCAGGGCTGGTTCTGAATGAGTTCAGTCTCAGTTCTGACTGAGAGGAAAACGGTTTTGATGCTGAAACTGAACCTTGTTTCATGTTTCTGAGCCGAGACATTCTGGCAGACTTGTGAAGTTTATTTGATTTTTCAGAGATCCTGTTTTGAACGGCGCCGGCTGTTGTTAAAAAGCTTTTCAAAGAAGAGTTTGAAGATGTTTGGTCTGCGAGCCGATGAGCGCTGAGTACACATCCAGACGAGATGGCGTATCTGTGCTGATGAAATATTTATATTAAGTCAAACTGAGTTGTGTACGTTGCTGTAAATTCAACATATTCAGTGTATTCAGTGACGAACAGATGGACTCGGGAGGGTTACATGATTCGTTCACAGATGATCTGAATTACCCGACATTTACAGCTAATTTCCATTTTCCAATTTCCCCCGTTCCACCTCCACACTGAGTCAGAGCACCAGCAGCCAGATAAATAGGATAAATTGTAGCACCTTCATCCATCGATGTAACACGTCAACACATCGCAAACGCCCGACTGGATTGATCTGCGTCTAAATGAAGAGCTTGTGATCAAACGTTTAAAAACAGTAATGTGGAGAAAATCCAGGTTGTCAGATGGAGCGTGAACAGAATGAGTCACAGAATGAAAACACCCACGTTAATGTTTGCAGGCAGGTGACAAACTCTGGAATAACCATCATTTCTTTCCATTTGAATTCTTTGATGGACGTGATAAAGAACGAGTCGTTAAACTTCTGCAGCTTAATGACTCGGTGCCACTTCAGATCTCCCGCTTATTAGCTTTTATAAAGACTCTTGATCCATTTATTTGGAAACGTTTATTTTTTCAATACAGTCGAGTCAAACATCTTTTCTTTGAGTGGATTATGAGCTCGGTGTCCTCTGAACCTTTTCATAATTCCAGCAGGACGATAACGTTAGTCCGACGAAGGTTTTCACATCGAGCCCGTTCACATCTAATCCTCAAAGCTCCAGGGACTTACGTACCGCTCTGACGACGGTCTGCCGACTGTTTCCTGACCTCCAGGGGCCGCGTTTCATTTCAGGTGAGCCACTAAAAGCTGCAGGAACAAGCTGGATACGTGCACTTAGAGTAGAAAGCGTATGTGCACTTGTGGTGAATATTGGATGGAGAGAGAGAGAGAGAGGGGCGGGTGGTGAAGCCAGGGGGAAAATGGGAAGTGACGGAGGCGCTCTGTGTCTCCTGCCCGCAAGTGCTAATGTCGATTGAGTTCAACTGAATTTGACTACCTGCAGTTCAAATCAGGTTCCGGCTGACGGACCTCCAGGTGGACTCAGCTGATTACAACAGACAGACAGACGTTTCTGAAGGTGACACTCGTCTAGACTCGACCTCAAGGCGTCCACACGGTCTCCAAATCCCCCAGATCCCGGTCTGACCAACAACTGTGGGACGTACCAGAACAAGGCCTCACCTCTAAACCCACAGGACTCAAAGGATTCACCGCTAACAGCACAGGACGTCCCCAGAGGTCCGTGCTTTGACGGGTCGCTGACGAGTCCGGTGCGCCCCCTGAATGCTCAAACGTTCAGGGATCTGGGGAATCTGGAGGCCAGGTCGATGCCTTCAGCGGCTTGTCGCATTCATCGTATCACTCCTGAATAGTTTTCAGGTGTCCAGACCTTTCTCAGCAGAAAATTGCTTTGTAATGAGATGATCAATGTTGTTCACTTCACTGGGGAGCAGTCGGGCTCGCTGCAGGTTGGTCCAGCGCTGCGTGATAATGAGATCTACTTCTGGTTTACAGAAAGTTTTCTATCTGTAGGCAAAGTAGAAAAGAAGCTCATCCATCGACTTAAATCAGTAAGCCAGAAAGTTTAGCCTTCATCCTGTTAGTCAAGGTCAAAGGGGGAACGGGTTATAGTTTTGGTATGCAACCCGATCCCGATGGCTCCGATGTTGGTTTCATTATTTGGGTTTCAGGTTGGATTTGAGCCCTTGTCGGAACATTTTGACCTCAGGCGACCCCTCAGTGCTCGAACTTCTTTACCAGCCGCGGTTTAACAGACGCTGAGCTTCTGAGCTTAACGCGCAGCGGCGGCTGAAGGAGACGGTGAATACCACGACAGGCTGCAGCGTTACGCGTCGGTGTCGGTGCTGTAATGAGCTCGACGTAGGTGAGCGGTGACAGGCGACAGGCGACGCGCTGTCCTGTGATCGTAACGTGATTAACGAGGGAACGGAACTCAAACTGAAGCCGAGTTCTGCCGGCTGACGCTTCAGGACACCTCAGTGTTTAATCCTACCTGTGTTCGGTTGCTATGGTTACCTGCCATCGCTCCAGAAAAGTGGAATATGTTTAAAAGTGACTGTTTTTACCCTGACTGTTGTTATACGGCCGTCATGCTTTATTCTGCCTGTCGTACACGGTGGTGTGTGTCTATGTTGTCCTTTTTGCTCAACTACATGTGTTTTGATAACTTTACTTACTTTACACGAAGAGTTTTATTAAATCAAGCTACCAGAGTCCAGAGCAAACATCTGAGGGCTGCAGTTTGACGCGGGGCGAGATACTGATAGATACTGTGACCGACCTCGTGTGAACTCTTCATGCTGGATATCTAGCAGGCTAAATATTTGGTTGGAGCAAATATTATCATGCATCTTTTTGTATGGAACCTATAGAATAATACAAGTTTTCTATTATGACACAAGCTTATAAGTGTTTGTAGCCGTCATGCTCAACACGAGCAGACGGTTGCAGAGATAATCCGTCCTCTCACTCCAATCTTTACTCTGTAAATCAGCACACAGACAACTCGGACCGTGTCGCTCTCACGTCACGTCTCTGTGAGATCTCGTAATGTGCGACCCCGTCACGATCAGTCACGTAGTGTGCAAAAAAAAAAAAACACCACGGCCGCAAGACTCCTGATGACGAGGCAGAAAGTCGCGTAGTGTGAGCGGGGCGGCCATCAGATGAAGAGCTGCCAGCTGCAGACTAACAGCTCCACGACACAGATGCACAGATGTGAATGATGAATGGTTAGAAGGACGCACACGTGCTGATACTTTATCAACACACCAGTTTTGTATGGTTGAGTCTCACATCAGCACTCGTGAATGTTCTCTCAGCACACAAACACCCACAGATATTTCACCAATAAACCATTTTAATGTGGCTGCTTTGTGTGTATTCAAAGATCTGACAGGCAGAACCATCACACACACACACACACACACACACACACACGTTCTGCCAGCCATTCAGTAGAGCCAAAATCCAGGTCTGGACGCCGGAGGAGACGCACAACCATCTGGATCCGCTGCTGTCCTACATTCAGCTCTTCACCTCCAGTTTTACCATCTGAGAGCATCAATAATGCAGAAGTGTGAAAGACTGTTAAGTTGAACGGAGGAGATCTCCCTGCTGGAGCAGGAGTGAACTGTGCTTTTATTTTTCAAAAGAACGTAGTCACGCACACCTTTTGTGTGATTGATGGCACAATTTGCTTTTTTTAGCAGAAAGGAACGACTTTGTGAGTGACAGCCGGAAACTCTCCGGCGGCGACTCGCTTTGAGTCAAACCTCTGACATTGTTTCAGAAAAATGTCAGAAATAATTGGATTCTAATGGGACTGTGAAGCACCTCTCCCTCCATGTCTGCAGTCGTGCGCTGCTGGAGGAGGAAGTTCAGCCTTCAGTCTGTTACTGTGCTCAGGGTTTCTTGTTTGACCAGGTGAGAAAATGGAGGTGTCCAGCTGTGTCCCTCTCTAATGGACGCCTCCGTTAGTCCTCATGTCCATAACAAGGCCTGCTCACGTATAAAAGCTTTTTCCAAACGCAGGTGGGAAATGTTCTGCAGGTTCTCGCTTTCCTGAATCGTGATCACACATCAGGAGCATCCTGAGCTGCACTGATGATGGCTAACTCACAACCGCTGGATCTGGTTTCAGGTTGAGTGTCTCAAATCGGACTTCATGACGTTTGAGCCAGAACATGTGGTGTCTGGATCTCCTGCCGTCATTAACGACCAACCACAGCTTGAGTGCAGCGCCGTTCATTTGATTCTCAGCTGCTTCGGTCCGACGGTCAGTGTTTGAGTAAGACTGTGATGTAAAAGGGAACTTAGCACTCAGCTGCCCGTTCAACAGGTACAGCGAGCTAAACGTAGAGCAACTAATGAACAGTTGGAGAGCAGCGAACCTTCATAAAGACACTTTACTGCAGATGTTTTAAGCAGGTGTATCAGGAAGATCTCCATGTTGAAGATGACATGACTATGGAAACAGTGTGCGTGACATCATTGCACCTGTACAGGTCGCCTGTGAAAAGAAGTGCGTTACTGTTGCAACTTAACTTATGTACGTAACTTTCTGTTGGGACTGTTTCTTTGGATTTAAAGTTCTGACAGTCAGCTTTAATTGGCCCGTGTTTACACGAACTATCAGATAAAAAAAAGTGTTCTTGCAGCCTCAGTTCTCCAATTTAAGTTTAGAGAAAGTCGCTGGAAACTAATCTTCCTCCTGCTGAATTGTCGAGATTCTGTTACCGTGATTAAAAAGGGCTGCGAGTCTGACTGTGTGATGTGAACGCCCTCAAGCGCCCTCAAAGCTACCGTCACACTCGTAATGTGTTTATTGTGACTCAGTTCTGTTACTGCGGCCGTACGAATCCAGCCGCCGCTCCACGTCTCAACGCCTCTCTGAGGATAAAAGATATTTGCAGGACGAGAGTAATTTATGTCCAGATGGGAGATTTGGCTGTTTGTCTGGATCTTATTATACACACATTCTGTGTGTCTGTGTGTGTTGAACACCTGTGTATGTGTGTGTGTGTGTGTGTGTGTGTGTGTGTGTGTGGTGTTTGTAAAACCTGGTCATGCTTTGTTTTAATCACACTTGGTGCCAGGTGGTCGATGTTTCGGCAGGCGGGATTTGAAGTTGGTCAAATATTTCCTCTGAATCACAGACTGACTCTGCAGGCGGCTTAATGACCGGGACGATTAATCATCAGCTGTAAACGGCCCTAATTCTCGCAGTATAAATAGTAAATATACGTGTCACTAGTATCATTTGTTGATGGAGTAGCTGTCTGCAGAACTGCTCTGCACATTAATTCATGAAGTTAAACTGAAACCACAAATGTCTGGAAGAAAAAGAAACTCAATCCTGATTATTAACC
Source organism: Spondyliosoma cantharus (assembly GCA_900302685.1). Taxonomy (NCBI): domain Eukaryota; kingdom Metazoa; phylum Chordata; class Actinopteri; order Spariformes; family Sparidae; genus Spondyliosoma; species Spondyliosoma cantharus. Next base: position 1,107 of record OMLP01023260.1, on the reverse strand, counting down.
TGTCTCTGGGCGCTCGTGCATCATGTCAAAGCAGACCGGAGAGATCGAGACTTGTGCATTTCCCAAATATCTGCAATCTAACAGAAAGCATCACAAACAGAACTCCCTGCAGCTTGAAGGCAGGAGGAGGAAAACTCCACAGTGACGTCATTGAGATTCAATTCTTTTGCAAATTGGAATCACACAAAGCTTCTTCTCACGTTTGCTGTTCCTTCTTTCTCAGGCACGCAGACTGAAAGCGAGCCATGAGTGTCGGCAGGCGATCAGCCTGCAGGTTGGCGTTAAAGCGAAAGTACTCATGAGCTCCCAGTCACCGCTGGTCACAGACGACTCAGACTAATTGAACTGGGGACGCTGCCAGCTGTGTTGCTGCAGGACATGAGAGGAGGGGGAGGAGGTTGTGGGCTTTAAGGTTTAGTTGGTGATTGTTGGAACAGCGGAAAGGAAAAACAAAATTGCTGCAAGTTTGCTGGATTTGGCAAGTGAATGTTTCTGATTCAACAAAAAAATCTTTTTCTTTAATAAGATGATGTGAGAAAACAACCTGAAACATGTCCTGCCTGCAGGGACAACGCTACAACATCACCAACTGTTCTGCAGCTGCAGCCCTAAACCGGCAGGAACGGCCACGATCAGAGAGAGAACGCAAGAAACTTAATGAACTAATCAGCTGGCAATCCATCAAGCTGCTGTGCTGCACAGAGCATCTACGTCTACACGTGATGCTCTTGGGTCGACACTCAGTACCGGTACCAGTACCAACGATTGTTGGTCTGAAAAATACAAAGTTACCCTTTAAAAATCTTTACAACCCCCTCAGATAACCGACCAGTTCAAGCTCTGAGTCATGAACCAACTTGTTAAAAAGTTTGATAATAAAAGTATGTTGGACTGCACACACACAAACACACACACACACACTGAGTTCCTGTGTGTGTGTGTGTGTGTGTGGCGAACAGGAAGGCAGGGCTGTTCAGGCGGCACAAAGGGCCCAGCTGTGTGGGAAGTGATTGCTAAAATTGCATCATGGCAGCCTCTCCATCATTCACAAAACATGCGACTGCTTTCCTTTCTCTCTGTTCTCTAAAAGAGCTTCTGTGATGGAGG
>OMLP01023259.1:4112-15259 GCA_900302685.1 Spondyliosoma cantharus | reverse complement strand
GATCTTTTTTATTGTACTTTAGTGCTTCCTCTATTTTATATGAATATTAATATGCAGAAATTATGATTTTTTTTTCTCAATAGCTTCCATGTCATGTGGCCCACTGACTTCTGAAACAGATTCTGTTTCCATAAAGAAAATAATGGTAAAAAAGTTCTCTAATGCTCAAGAGGTTAACATATGTAGCAATGCAGCAATGTCAACTTCTACACTATTTTGTCTCATCCCTTAGATTCTGATTCTGAAATCCTGAAAATGATTTATTTTTTGTCAGTAGTCACCATTTAAAGGGTTATTTTTCAAAATTTTCTTCCAAGGGGGCATGCCCCCGGACCCCCCCAGTGTTGTTAGGTTACGACTCAGAGCACCACTGCTACAAAAAAATCTAGGGGAAACACTGTGTTCTAAGAATTTTGGACGTGTGGGGCGAACTATTTCTTTCTTAGCTGAAGCCAACAACGGAACAAAATCAATGTAAAGAGAGACGTAGTGGAGCCGTATATTTTCCTGCTTTTTTGTCCTTTGCCAATCACACCTATGAGATTGTATGGCAGCTTTGAATAGCAAAGGACGGGAATACATGTCCTGTACAGTATGAATTATATTCATACCACTTCTTGTCTTGTAAACATTTTTAGTGTAATTTCAAGCTAAACCAGTGAAGCTTTATCCAACACTGAATTCAGTGTTATGTGAATGGCATTTTTCCATTATTTGTGATGTTGAATACATGAGCCATCCAGAATGAAAGCTTTGTTGTTTTGTTTTGAGATTTGGTGGAGATAGCGGGCCATCCAACATTCAATTAGATTACACACTACTGAGTCCTGAGAAAAGCATCTTAACAGGAAGAATCACTGGAAAGAAACAAAAACCTACCTCTCTCTTAAATTAAGCACATCTAAAAATGATTTGTTGATAGTGTTTGATCACAGATATTTAGTCTCAGACCATTGCCTCGTAGATATTTGTATATCACAAAGGAACGCCAAATGTTTTTGAACAAAGTACAGATGGTGAGACAAAATGTTGTTATATTGATAATCATCTTTGGTTGAAAAATAGTGCAGTGATGCTGATCATAATAAGTACAGGTTGAATCTGGACCATTAAGTGAAGTAAAAATAACTTGAACCATTGCCTCACAGAGCCATGCGGCCTCAGTTTCTGCCTCACGTTTTCTACTGAGAATCACACAAGCCAGGCTGGTAGCCAGAGCAATACCTGTTACTGTAGTATTTAGATGGTTACATCAATTCTAGCTGTTAAAGTCTAAAGGAGAGACGTTTCGTTTATATAATGAAGCCTGTTCCCATTTAAATCTTTTTGTGGCTTTTTTAAATCACATATTGATAACCTTTATGTGACTTCTTATGCTGAATTTACTCTTATTATTCTCTTTATCTTTTAACAGGCTATATATTTTAAGCGTAATGCCCGTGGTGATACTTCCAGCCATAGTGATGTCTCATTCTGAGTAATAGGTCTCTAAAGTGTGCTTGTTTGGCTTTTTTGGGGCCATTGGAGAGCAATAAAGTGTCTGTCTGAGGATTTTCGGGGTCCTCGTAGACTTTCCCCAGGTGTGCCTCACTGGTCATAAAGTACAACTTGTCTCTCATGGTATATGCATGGATAAATGTGTCCGCAGAGTTTTCTTAACCAAATACTAGTTATTATGCACTGGGATTTTTAACGCAACAAAATTTAGAAGTTCTCGTTTTGAGACTTCCTGACTTGAAGTGTGCAGGCTGTATTTTATTTAACATAAAAATGGGTATTTTGCTTAATTCAAAGCATGTTCTGCTTGTTTTGTTTGGAACCAAGATGGCTACAACAATAAGGTCACTCAGTTAATTTAAGTTTGTGACGTCCACACTGGTTAACCATTTCCTTTGTTCCTCGCGTTCTGGGGAGGAAAGCTGCAATGTATTTTCATGTTGAGGTATGCTGTGTTTACTTTCATCACTGCTGCCCGGTGAGGCGAGCCAACCTGATGTTTGTTTATAAGGAATCCGGGCTTCACTCGTAACTTTCATTCACCACTTGAAAGCACTCGACTTGCTACTAATTTACCTTGAGGGACTTCAAAATTATCTGTCTGCACTGTCAAAATCTTTTTTTGTGGTGGCAACTTGTCATCATCAAAGTTTGTCTTTAGAGTTTAATGAAAGCCCTGCAAATGGATGGCTTAATGTTATATACTTGAATACTGCATACAGAAAGACATCTTAAACTCAAGATAACATGTTGTTTTTGGGCCTCAAAATAATGTTGGTTGCTTTTTGTTATGTTTTTTTTGTTTTGTTGCCTTAGCTGTCATTGTTGCTATGCAAGTTGCTTCTAAGTGAGTATTACAGAGTTCACATAAAAAAACACAAGCAGTGGGAACAGAGGAGGAATGGAATAGTATTGAAAGTGATCTTGAATTTCCCTTGGTCATCAGTGCTGCTTTGCTTGCTTTACCAAGGATATGTCACTCTGTGCAGCTCGGTTATTTTCAACAGGAAACTATGCACATTGAATAACTCAGGAATATCCAGTACCTAGCACTTACAGAGCTCTTTGACAAATTGCCATCCAGCAAACTTAATGTCCCACTTGTGTCAGGGGCAAGGCTGGAGGGTGGGAGATTTGTGTAGTTAAGAGTTTTTTTGTATTTTCTCCTTAGTCAATAGGTGAACACTTCACCTAGTAATGCCTGTATAAATATATAAAAACTGTTATTTTATCCAACGTTATCCCAAGTTCAGATTTCCCTTCTTGGGGGAAGTGTAAAGCTCTGCTGAGACTTGTGTCAAAAAAGGAATTTGATCCCCTCCAATGTGTGACATTGTATAAACACTGTAGTAGTCCTAGCCAAACAAATTTGCAGCATATGCATATGAAAATATTGCAACTGTGTCACCAGGGCGTTAGCATTTTGTTTCATCTGCACCATTTGATCCTGTGTCACACCGTTCCTGCACCTTTCACACTGTTTATGTATTCTTTGTCAAGAAAAGTAAACCCCACCAAGATGTTCTCTTTTGTGGAGGAAAAACTTGCCACAGATCAGGATCTCAAACTTTCCAAGCACTTGGATTCCAGTTAGATGTACATTAGCCCCTCCATTCCTTATCTCGAAAACGGAATCAGCCATTTGGAAATGAGTCTATTTTCATGTGTGTGAGAAGCTGAGTGGATAACCTGTTGGCAGCGGAGGACAGTGCAGATCTCTCTTCACTCTAAATTGCAGGCAGGCATCCCTGCAACCCCACATGAAGACCATTGAGTCCCATCAAGATAATCCTTAATAAAGAACGGCTTCGCATTTAATCTTAGCTCACTTCTCCAATTTCTTACTTGATATAGTTTTTGGCAAGTGGTGTTTTAGCGCTGATGTCAGTCGAACAGTATCAGTGCATCTTTTGTTAAGCTTTCATTTGGCAGATGTAGAAGCTTCTATTAGATTTTTATAGTTGCAGAAAAGATTTTTATATTGTTTTAACTAATGTATTTAATGAGGTTTTCTTATGTTGAGCATGTCTTAGTGCCTCTTAAACTATAGTATTTTATAAATGTGAATATTTAAATAGAAGCATAGTTTTCCCTCCCATTACAAGCCATAGGTGCAGCACCCAACTGTTTTGGGCACCAAGTGAGTGTTAAGTCAATGTGGACAACATCAAAACTTAAGAAACAATTTTTCCTAGATCTAGTAGTTGTAGTTGGTTCCATGTGGATATCTATAGCAAGTTTTATCACTTAGCTTTTTGTGTGTTCTTTATTTATTTTTGCAATTTTGTACACATATATAATAATGGTCAAAATGTTTTCTGCAATTGCATACTTTTTTGCATCAAAAAATGTTAAATCTACTCTGAGGAGGACCCCCAAACCTCCACTGGAATATATGAACCTAAGTCTTTCACAAACACTGAGAAGCTAAACAAAAACAGCTTAATGACATTGCAAATGCATCATTCTCAAACTCCACATCTTGACAATTTAACTTCAGGGTTTAACCTACCTTTTATATTAGATTGTTTACATTTAGCAGCCTTTCATTCAATGCTGCGGAAAATGAAAATAGTAATCACTGAACATCACCGTTGAATCTGCTAGGTTGATTGGAGCCTTGATTCAAAACATACCGTACATGCATGCAGCGAGAGTACAAGGAAAATCTGAGTTTAGTCGTTGAGACATAAACAACTCTGGATAATTACACTGTGCAATTTGAAAATAACTCACTTGCAAAATTACATCTCAAGCTAATTTTATACAGCTGCTTATTGAAATAGAGAGCGACAGAGTAAATGCAGTAACTCAATTGGCATTTGTACCCCTCCGCTATTAGAAATAGTTACTCGAGAGTCCCCGAGCATCTTTTAGTCAATTGAGTTATCAAGAACCTGTTCGGTGTGCAATATATTTCGTGCTCCCATACTGAAACGTGAGCCTGTGGATTTACCTGTGAGTAGCACTTGCATTTCCAGCACGTCCACATCATCACTGCAGTGTATTTAAATCAGGAGCAGTGCAGCTCGAATGTATTTCTGTCAGCTGCTCGATGACTACTGCTACAGAGGTTGGTCGGCCTTCTTTCAGTACGGGTTGTGAACTCAAGTAGAAATTGTCTAATTTATCACTTATTTTTCTGACTGAAACAACGTACCATATAAGAAAGATTTGAGTGTGCTCTTTTAGTGACATACATTACCATTTGTTATTTCTTATCATCACCCACTGACAAGTAGGTAACAGAGACGTACAGGCAGCGCCTACACAGGCGCACCGCTAACACAGTATACTATTCTTCTAGCCAAGGGTGTTCTTCTTCTCTCACCACCTCTTTACCATAGTAAATGTATGATTTCCTCTTTTTTGGTAATCATTTTTCAGTATTACTGTTGGAATTTCACCCACAGTTTTATTGTGTGGAAATTAAACAAATTTAAATGCTTCGTTGACCTCCCAGCTATTCATTACACAGAATTGATATTCTTAGAGAAAAAAAATATATATATTGAAGTAAGAGCTGCACCAGCCTCATCACCAGCTTGAATAAATCACCAGTTTGAGCTCATCAGTAGCAGCGTGGCCTTGTGTAGTAGCTTCGCACAGTTGAAATAATAACCTGGAGCAGACAGAAGGCAGTCATTACCTTGCACACAGTCGCGGCTCGTATGTGTTGACGGAGGACTTCCACTAGACTGCTGTGGAGATGGACAGAGCCGAGCAGCTTGGCCCGCTGTTAAACCTCCGGATACCCATCACCTAGGCTAATGACCTAAACCCTTGTTTACCCTCTGAGAGTCCCTCTGTGACAAAGAGAAATCCAGCAGCAACTCACAAGAGAGAGCAGAAAAAATGTGGTTTGCGGTGAAAAAAAGAGCATAACAAAAACAAGAGAGAAAATGGGGGGAGAAGAAAAGTGTGGGCCCTTGGGGTGTGTGAGCCTGGTGTTCCAGTGGACAGGCAGGCCGGTGGAGAGGTCTGCCAGTTCATTGTCTTAGTCTCCACTGATACAATCTGGAGAGGGCTCTATTGCTTAAAGCTGTGAGTGAATGACATATGGGGAGCTAGTGTGAGGCACAACTCCCCTGTGCCTCCTCCAGACCCAAAGTCTTCCTGTGAGAGAGCGCCGAGCAACTTTTCTGCTCTTTCAAAACGGCAGCAGCCTCCCTCGCCCTCCCTCATTCACTGCCTTTCTCCCTCCCTCCCTCTCCCTCTCCCTCGCTGCTGCACTCTCTCTCTTTTTTTCCCTCTTCCTCAGATACTCACTAGTCACTGCCTGAAGCAGTAATCGGACAACTCTCTTTCTCACTAGGACTGTGTCTCCTGAGATACAGCGCGGGGCTCCATGGGTTCCAGCACCTAAAATGAAAAAGAAAAAAGTCGTCTTGTAGTTTACATTTCTTGTGCTACAGATTCTCCCAACAGCTGAAGGACAATTTTAGAAAGTTTGCTGTCCGTCCTGCTGGACTCTTTCTGTAGAAGATTTTTTTTTTTTTTTTTAAAGAAGGGATAAACACACAGGGATTCAACCATAATTGTAGTGAGTATGACTTTAATTTCTACTTGATGTTCGATGTTTACTGTCTTATCTTACCTTGTCTAATTTTTGAGAATTTCCCTGTGTGTGTGGAATTATCTCCTTTTTTAGATAAATTTACCTCAGCATTTTATTTAGCACATAATTCTCAATTAAAGCATTTATATCAACAGTTACAATTTAATATTTGCACTCATCTTGTCATTATTTGTTGAGGCTTAAAACAGCACCTACTGCATCTTTATTATTTTACAAATTGTAATACTGTAGAGCTGTTCAAAAATGTTTAATAATGGTAATAATATCATCCAAAAAGGAGGGCTTTAATCTTCACAGGTCAGCTGTAATTCATTGGTGTTGATAGATAATAGCTAAGAAAAGTAATGCCTTGGATGAATGGTTACTTTTAATTTGAGTGAAAGTGAATGCAATTTACATCCTGCTGAAGTCCAATGAAAAATGTAACAATGTATATAAATAACAATTTATTGTATAATACAGTGTGTTTGATAACTGCCAGAAAATCTTACTAAATGTTATGTTTTTATAATACATACACTATGTCCAAAAGTTTTAGAAATTTAACGGTACAATTTATCTTTAATTATAAATGAAAGTAATATAAAAATGTCCCTTAAAATCTTGCAAATGATTAGCCAAAATTTCTTTCCACTCATAATTAAAATAACTTAAATAATTTTCAAAAGGCTGAATTATCAGCATGAGGGTAAAATACTATTTTGAAATGGATTCAAATTCCCCCTTTCAAAATATGGGATCCTCTTCTGCTTTGCCCGGTTTACATTTTTGATCAGGCAAAGAAAACACGCTGCTCCCTGCAGGACTCCCTTTTTGACTGGCAGAACAAACAAAACCAACACAGTTAAAGGCAGTTGACATCTAATGCCATCTGCTGAGGCCAGGAATGCTGCGAGGAGACCTGAGAGCCTCTCAGCGTCTGACCGAGACAACAGGCCTCGACTGCCGGCCGTGCTGCGTCTCCGCTCGCCAGCGTTTCGCGTGTAGCAGAGATGACTCACTCGCTGTAATCACTAGCCTCTCTAATTGAAGGATGTTCTGGTTTAATGTTCTGTGTATGATCACAGGCTTACATCACAAGTCAGGGAATTATTCTGTGTGTGTGTGTGTGTGTGTGTGTGTGTGAAAGGTGTGTGTTAGTAGATGAAAGAGAGGAAACGGAGAGGCTCGTGAGCCAGACTGCTTGCAGAGTGGCCTCCTCTCCGTGTAGACAAACATGACAGTGTGTGTGACTGCCTGCTGCAACCATTCACTCACACAATAACCTTATTTATCCAATTAACAGATAATGAGTAGGCTGGTTTTGGGGCTGTTTACACTGTGTATTTGCTTTTTACACAGGGAGAGAACTAGGTCTCTCTGCCTGCCTGGCTGTGGAGCTTCATGCATGTGTAGCAGCAGCAGTGTGTACAAGCAGGAGTGGTCGGCGGTGCCGGTGGCATTGTTTGCCCAAAGGCCTGATGCCTTTCCCTATAGACATGTCTATCCTGGCCGAGCCCTTGTCCTCTTCTCTCAGAGAGTATATTGAAAATGGTGAAAGACACAGAGGGCTAATTGATCCAGCCTCAGTCATCCGGCTATTTGTGAGGAAGAGGGGGGAGAGGAAGAGCGCGAGAGAAAGAAGAAGGAAACGGGGGACCTCCTATTAAGTAGCTGGGTGATTAGCGGGCAGGGGTTGTTTACTAAATACTGCAGGGTGCTATTTTGTTAACACACCACTGTTTTGATCTGGATATGTGGCTGAAAGAACAGGAAATGAGCTTTTGAGATTGCTGTTGATCGCCATCACAATCGCTAATACCCACTTGTGTGTTTGTTTGTAAATGGCAATATGTTTACGTTGCGCAGGATGATAAGGAAGCCGCTTAGTTTGGAGTCTAAACAGAAATTGTATTCAAAGAAATTACATCGTACTGTAAGTGAGCCCATAGAACATTTTTTGCTTTCTAGAATTTTGAAAACTACAATTTTAGATTTTCCTCTGCCTCTTACCCTTACCTTCTTTTAACATAATAGATCACCCTGTGAGATTTGAGAGAATTAGAACAACAAGCCACGAGTATTAAAGTGGTATAATCGTTAAGATTCGTCTTTCATCTTTGTGTGTAAAGTCTCTCTCGTTCTGCGGTGGTCACGGTGGTAGGCAGCTTGTGATAAAATGTGCACCTTAAATCTTGTTTGATGGTCCCTCAAAGGCGGACGGGCCTTCTGGAAATAATTTTGAAGGTTGAGGAGCACAGTATTAACAGATTTAATGTAGCTATTGAGTGAATTACTGGAGCACCATGTCAGATTGGACCGAATGAGAAGGACAAATTGCACGTCAACAAACAGCACATGTGTTAATAATTGTGCTTTTAATTACACAAAAGCAGAAAATTTAAAATTGTGTGTAATGCATGTGCTTTTATAATTGTCGCGGTAAGTCTAATTTATTTGCCGAATACAGATCAGTGTAGTGTAGTTGTATAAATAAATATTAATATGTAAACTAAATTAAAAGTAATATTTCATGTTATTGTAACTGAAAAGTACTGGTATAAACATTCATTTTCATACATTATATTTTGCTTTAATAATAAATATAAAAATATATTTTGTCTCTCGCAAAACTGGTTTAGAAAAGTGCTATCATCATATATACATTTCAAATGTTCATCGATTTTAATGCAATTCTGCTACGCTAGTCTTATTCAAAATACTACCAATAAAAACTCAAGCTATTTTATGTTGCATTTGTTGGCAGCCGTTATTTTTTCGGCCACGTACAGAGACTCAAGTGAAGTGTAGCATTTTGTAAACTGTGCCTAATTCCACTCACATCTGTGTCCAATTGTTGTCTGCATCTACATTCTTTGAGAGTGGATTTATTTTTCCTGGGCCACCATGTGGATTCAGCTGACCAGCTTAAGTGGGGATTAGTTGTTTTAAAGTTCGATTTTGATTAAAGCATTGTTTCTCAAAAGTTGTAACTCACAACACATGGCTTACATAGACAGTAAAATTCAAAGCACTATGGACAGTGTCTTATACAATTAATATCTGTTAAGGATGAGACAGGGAGTGCAGAAGGGCAATAAACAAAACATATTCACTCATATGTCATGGTCTTTTGTTCAATTGTTTTAAAAACTCAAGATGTGTATTAGTTTAATAATCTGTGAAAAGTTTGCAGGTGAGAAAACACATTCCATGTGAAATTACTAACTCTTGGCTGAATAGTAACGAAATATGTAGCAAAGGTGAAGGAGCGATTGGTGCCGGGTCAGACAGCCTGCATGCTGAGATGATCTATGCTAAAAGCTTGGCTGTGGCTGTGTTTACCTTTGGAAACGCAGGTCTTGAAATAAGTAAAGCGAAACAAAAGGAGCCAGCAAACAACCGTGAGTGAAGCGTGTTGTGGCACTTCTTCTTTTTTTCTCTTGATGACACTTCCAGCGCTTCATCTAGCCTAAGCTTTGTTCTTGTTAGCTTCAAAGACCTGGCACTTCAGGTTGAACTAAGAAGCACATCAAAGATGCTGAATGCAGCCCTTTTTTAAAAAAACAATAAATATTTAGCGCCGTAGAAGAAAGGCCTGTTTTTTGTGCTTTTAAATCCTTGCCCCCCTCCTTCTGTCTCTTCACCTGGCTGGTTTCACCTGCTGGCGGTGGCTGAGACGCCAGCATGGTAATGGCTTCATTGGCCTGTGCTGCTGAACAGAGAATCCAGCCACCACACACACACACACAGACACATACACACTACACCGCATCTTACTACCACTTCCCCCAACTCTGTGATCGCTGTTAATGTGCTGTGGCAAAATGTGTTTCTCTTTCGTCTTTATGGCTTTTACCTCTGTGGACTTTCTTTTTCATTGATATTTTTATATTTTTTATACCCTCTCTGCATGTTTTAGTATTAGGAAATGCCATAAGGAGGCACTGCTGTTGTTTTAGCGAAAATTAAATATAATGGGTTTTTTTTGGTAAGATGGCTGCACCATAAGAAGTGGGAGATTAGGCAAATTGTAAACCAGGAATGGCATTCATGAAGGCTTTGCATTGGTGTGAAGAGCAAATCCTGTTGAAAAAAAAAGACGAAGAAAAAAAAACCTCAACACCCTGCAGCTCAGGTTACCCTGGCTCATGTAAACAGTCAGGCATTAAAAAAATCATACCCGGATTTTTGGAAAAAGTCTTTATATGTCTTTTCCCTTTTTCCTGACCAGTTGAATGACCTTTTTTGGACCCCATATTCCCGTGGTGGGCTGGAGTCAGCTCTAATATAGTGTTATGGCCATGCAAGTATATGGCTCCGCTTGATGTTTGGAGAGAGACGAGCAGAGCGGGAGTGGACAGCAAAATGTAACTGTCAGCTAAAGGAGAGTAATAGAGGCATTCGTAGCGTCATAGGAAACATATGTGGCTCCATATGCTCTCCGTGTTCTTGTTTCCAGTCTCGTTCATTGTCTGAGATGCACCACTGATCTGGGGGCCTCTAAAGTGCCCTGCATGTGTGAGTGTATGTGCATGTGTGTGTGTGTGTGTGTGTGTGTGTGTGTGTGCATTTGCACCACTGATCTGGGGGCCTCTGAAGTGCCCTGTGCATAAATGTGTGTACACATGTAGAGATACAGGCATGAGTAATGTGTCTCTGTGAGCTAAAGAAAAGGACATTTAACAAAAAAAAAAACATAAGCACAAGTTTTTGTGTTGCCAGAGAGACAGAAAAGATTTATATGATGTCTGTGTGAGTGTAGATATTATTCTGTTTCTGCCTCTCTGTAGGCTGTGAAGTTAGGAAGTTGTGTATTTCTGCGCTGTGCTCCAGGCTGGGGCAGGCCCGCGGGAAGCAGCGCTGACGGTCATTAGGGCCTGTCAGTATGCTGGGAGGTGGAGTGCTGATAAATTTCAGATAGTGTCAATTGCAGATGAAAGATCTGCTGAAGATGCTGGGGGTGTCACGCTTGACTTGCCTCTGCTCAACAAGTCCCATCTTCCATCTAGCAGCAGGCTACCTCAAGCAGTAAAGCGGGCAGGCTCTCCCACACTCAGCAGCCCCCCAACCCCTCACCCCACTGCCTACC
>OMLP01023258.1:0-29278 GCA_900302685.1 Spondyliosoma cantharus | reverse complement strand
CACACAGAGGCTTTGAAAAAGTGAATTTTACAGTTCTACTCTGCTCACAGCTCGGCTGCATGTCTAATGCGAGCTATTTTGAAATTCTGCTGCCGCATGAAAGTTAAGTTAAAGTGGTTATGTAATTTCAAAGTATCACTCTCACTTGTTGGGGTTGGATTGCATGCATACGTTCAGAGCACAGAACTGGTCTTTTTACAGAAGTAAACAACTGACATGGGTGTTAGGCCTGTAAGCTTGTAAACACTGACTCCACACTGATCAGGCTCGACGAAATCCACTCGCGTCACAGATTGTCTAAATGTGGCCTCAGGCATATGTATAAATACAGGACTGACGGTAAGAGATGCATTAGGATTGTGTTCTTGGAATCATCTTCCATGAATGAAGTGTTATTTACCAATCAAAGACAAAAAGGTAATTCATTTTTGCAACAACCCAGATCTTGTTTTTGTCGGTTTGGCCATACTCCCAAAAAACTATTTCTGATACTGTCCATAGATAGAAAGATAGATAGATGGATAGATAAATACTTGAAACTCTGAGGGTAATTTAGACATCCAGTAGCAGCATACAACTTTCAACAAGCATGACATGAAACATCCGTCACATCTAACATCTAACACACCCCTCCTCCACCCCAACTCCACCACATTAAAAACCGTAAAAACTGAAAAGTAGGCCTGCCAGAAAATATTGAATTAGATTAAACCTTTGCAAAGAAATATATATATATGAATACTGTAAGAACCAACAAAGCAGCAGTGCCTGAATTTAGGTTGTTAAAATGAAAAAAGGGTTGAAACAATTGAACAATGCTGTAGCACCTCTATTCGCCCTCTGTTTTAGCTCCTGCCTCTTTATGGCCCCCCTGGCCAAAAAGTCCAGTCCCCTCTGATTGGTCAGCTCTTGCAGGCCTAAGCAGGCACCACCCACCATTTTTCTGCATCAGCCTTGCTGGTGTTTTTGCTACCACTGCCTTGTTGGGGACATGGCTTTATGGAAGTCCTGACGGCTCAATTAAAGGCACAGTTTCTGAATACAGGTTGTTTTTTCTGTGGATTGAGCATTTTGATACTTTCACAGTAACTATATAACACCTAGACCTGATGTGTAATCTACAAAGACGTGGAAATCTCACCCAATGTGCAACCTTTAATTTTCTTCCTCCAAATAAGTGGCTCCCATAGTGATGTGACTGCAATGCCAGAACTTGGTGATTGCTTTTGCATGCACAATGGCCTGACTGAATGGTCCAAACTAGTCATTATGAAAATAAGATCCAAGTTTTAATAAACTGTAATTAGCCTTCAAATTAGTACAGAGCTACACTTGTTGCACGTCACATGAGCACATTTGCCATGCACTCTCACTCCTTCATAATAATGTCCCTAGTGGTTTCCAGCCACAGTCAAACATTGTGTGGTTGCTGAAAGGTTCTAATCTGAACCACGTGGGAGGAGAAGTAAGTGCTGGCCTTGGATGTGTGTCATCCTTGTGTGTGTCAAACAATAGCCTTTCAGGCATCCAAAAAATGGATTTCGGTAACTTCCATGATGAAAGCAAATGAGTTCACATCTTTGTCAGGCCAGAAAAGGACATGGTGGAGAGAACATCGTTTGAATCTCACTTTCTGTATGTTCCTAAGATACACTGGAACTCCTTTTGTGGAAATTTGAAAGGCACAGTCAATAGTCAGCATTAACAACATGATGATGTACTGCATTGAATGTGACCTTAATGTTAGGTATGCGAAATCATATGACAAAGCTAAATAGCAGGCTTTTTTGTACATCCTCAAGCCACAAGATGGGTCGATACTGCAGAAAGGCTTGGAGGTAAGAGTAGTGGAATGAAAGCTGTATTGACCCACAGAGCAATGATCTGAGGCTGATGTTACTCCAGCCGACAGATTTCCCAGCAGCTCTTGCTCCTGAGGAGTCTTAAAAATGGCACAGATGTGAATATTTCCATTCCACCTTGACCTTTCGATGAATATCGTGTAGCGCATCAGGATGCCATTTACTCTCTCGGCTAGTGAAATATTTAAGCCGCGGGAGAAGGCTGCTTAAAGTGCACTGCTGATTCCTCCTCCCTGCCTTTTCTGAGAGAAATATGACAGAGGCAGGAGCCAACGGCACAACATCTATTTCGATATGAGTTATAAATTAAACATGGCGGTGGGGTGATGGAGCATGGACAAACATGGACAAAGAGCAGGTATCCACATTTATGATTTACTGTCTCTGCAATCAAAACTCAGACAACCTCACCTGCTCTATTCCAAGAGCAAACACAGATTATGTTTAGAAGCCTTTACATCTGTTCTGAGCATATCTATCCTCCTAATAACTTTTCATTCCGTCAGTAATTAAAATCATAAAGAGACACAAGAGAAGTGCAGGCAGAGGAACAGAGAACGGTGTTTTTCCAAGGCGTGACTGACTGACCACACGTTGACTGGCCACTATCTATTTTACAGAGGAATTCTCCAGTGATGAGTAGGTGCATAACATCCAATAGAGTTCATAGACTTGCTCAAGATTTTGTGGAAAGGTCGATTTCTGCAGTTTTCACGCTATACAGTGGAACCAGCCAATTGTAGGATGCATTAGGTCATAGGTGCTGGACTGAGGGGTATGTTCACATTTCATTTGTCTGTTACACTGTCTTGTTATGTGTATTGGTAAAAATATAGGGAAATCTTGTTGTATATACTGTAGCTACTGAATAGACTTGAATGCAATAGGGTGGTTGTGGCAATGGCACAGCAGAAGGACATGTGGACACTATTTTGGCACTGCTCCTTAAAGGACAGCAGATGGACATTTAACAGTGGTGCAGCTGGTATCTGGCATATGTATTTAACATGTCATGTCTGTGAAGATTATCTTCGCCACAGAGCTTATTTTTTCCGCAATAATCCAGAATCCAACTGAAAAATCCAAAATACATTTTGTTGAGGGATCCAGCATGATGCTAACTTGGAAAAATACGTCATCCCTCCAGTATTTTGTTCATGTGGTTTACGTTTTGGAGAGGCAATAAGATGTCACCAAAACTCTTCAGAAATCAAATATGGCTGTATACACACCATGTGGTCAAATCAAAGGTTTGTGGTACGGGTTTAGCAAATAGTCAGTTTGGAGAATAGGAAGTCAAACCTTCCATAAACCAAGTGTAACGATGCATTCGTCAAATTCGGGCCTGAGGCCCACCATGAATGCTGCAGAGATATTAAAGGGCGGAAATATTGCCTCAGCCTTCTATACTTGGTGTTTTTAAATCCTTCCAGTGCTATGTAAATACAGTATAAACCTCATTTAGAGGTTATGTTTTGATTTTCCCAAATAGGCCACAGGAGAATGTTAAAAGTAAGCTGTTCCAGACACACATGACAGAGCTGTGAAAGCCAACAGAGCCATTTCTTAACTCTTAAAACAGTAACATTCCTCTCTTGTCTTAATGCTGCACATAAGACTGGTACCGTGTACTTGTGCCCTATCGGTCTCCTGATAGGAGACACGATATAAAGTCTGCACCGCAATAGTAAAGTCACACTAAACATTAGTGGATTAAGGGTCAGGTCTTCAGCAACCCTTCCAAACTCCCTCCTTTTTCGCTGATTCTCTATCACTATGGCGATTTGTGAGCGAAAGTTAGCCTGGTGTCAGAGTGGCCTAAACAAATGCAGCCTTATCTCTATGGTGCAGAGGCAAGACCAGTTACGCACAAGTGTCCACACACAGAAGCAGAGATTAGAGAGGAGACTTGCGCCTGGGCTTCCTATTATTAGAGCAGAGGTTTATGGTTGGAGAGAGCTGCAGGGAATCACTGAGATTAAATTACACAGACAGGGAACATCAAATATAGGAGAAACTTCCCAGGCTCTGAAGAGAATGATAGGGTTTGGATGAGTTTGGAATAGAAAAGGAGAGATATTGGAGCAGTGTCTTAGCCAAAGCACGCAGACTGTCCATATTTTCCATGTTCTGAGATATGTCTCTCAGACTTTTTAAACCGGATGTCAGCAGGCTTTGTTGGAAGAAGTCTCCGGTGCGCTTGATTCAAATGCACATCCAGGCATGTTATAAGTCTGCAGATGACAATAACATATCAGAAAGCTTGTTACATCTGCTATTGTTTTGCCTCATTTTACCAGCTCAAGGACCAAACTGTCAAGGAAAGGATATCTGGAGAAGCTAAAAGGAGAAGCTAAATGACTGACCAAATCAAACAGCCAAGAGGAAAAGGAAAAGCAGCAGGTAAACAGAAATGCAATTTCCCTTTGAAGTGCCTGATTAAACTCTGTATTCTCAATTCAGCTTGTGAATCCTATTTATTTGTCTTTTTAAAGTGCATTTTCAAATAGATTTTTGAAAAGAAATCCATTATTCACTCATGAATTCATTAGTGCATTTTCAGATGATGTGCGTATTGACTGTTAAGTGTTGTTTTTGTGTATCCCTTTTTAATTTGAACTATTTATTGATTGATTAATATTCAATTTGTAAATTGTACTTATAATTCCTCGTTTTTTATTGCCCATCAAAATATAAAATAATGAATTGCTTTGTAATTTAGTCTGTAAACTAATGTTTTAATGCCTATTTTTATTGTACAATTAATAAATGAGTTCGTAAACTAATTTATTCATGTCTATATTTATTGTACAATTAGTTAAAAACTTTATTATTATTGATTACTATTGATATTTCTGAGACACTTGTGGTCTTCCATGGAATAGATCATACAAAGAACTCAACAGACTTTGCTATTTCCATTGTAAATACTTTTACTGATGTAATCACGATGCCAAAGCAAATAATCTAATCTGTGACAATGAGGCGACACATTTTAATAACATTTTTAATACAACATTTGTCTCACAATTTATACGGCTGTGATCAGATGTCCACACTGTGACATCCGCTCCACATACAAGGATGACGTAAAAACACATTTACACCATTTTATGTGCATCTACATATAAATTAAAATGACCATATCATTGTAAGCCTGGGGTGTTTGCAAGAGCCAACACTTCATCCAAGCAGTCTTTGATCTCTACTCATTGGAGAAGTATGACCGTGTAGCTTAATAGCTGAATAAGGACGTTGCTAGGACATCCACCTGACAGCCAGGCAACGTCCGGGACGTCCACACAACATTCAATTTTGAGTACAGTATGTTTAAACCGTAGTAGAGTGTCCTGAAAGATTGTTTGATCAATGGTCATCCAACATCTCCACGTTTGCTTGGATAGAACAGGGATAGCAATGTAAGAAACCCTCAAATGAGACATTGGATTGAGTAACAGAAACTAGTCGCTAACCTGGATGTGACATTGGATGCGTTTGTAAATCAAATGTGATACTCGACAAAATGATGTTCAAAGAAGAAGTCATTGCTTGTATCTGACTTTGTAGAGTAGTACAAGTACAAAGACAAGTAATGTGTCTAAGCTAATGTTTCATTTATCAGTCCACAGTTCCCAGATTTAGCTAGGACACCCATTTCAACTGTTCTTGATATGTGTCGGGTCTTGGCACTGCCTAGAATGCCATTCTGAGAGAGTGGTACTCTGAATAACCTACAACACCCCCAACTTAATCATAAATCCTAAAAAGATAGAGAGTGGTTTTAACATGAGTCCAGATTGCCTTTGTCATGGTTTACATCTTAAATGTTTCACAGAGTTTCTCTTTCTGTGGGAGTAGCACTTTGTTTTCTCTTTGGCCAATCTGGTAATCAGTGGTCATGCTGACTTAATTAATGAATATTTTTAGCCCTGGACATTTTGTGCCCTCTGTGTCTCACTTTTCCTTTTCAACAGGAATGGAGAAAGTAAGTATATTAATACTTGATATACCATCTGACAGGCACATCAAATCCCTTGTTTCAGATCAACTGAAACAATGGAGATAAAACAAACTCTGAAGCTCAAAGCTTAAACATTTAACTGCAGTACAGAAATCAGTGGAATCTCCTGGTGCTGCTATTTTCCCACTGGTTATCTGTATAGGAACCAATACCTGAGAGACCCTGAAGTGTTTTCTCTATCTCCCGCATCTTAATAAAGAAGTTTATACCTCTGAGGCAAGGCATTTGCAGTACATGTGTTTGCCTTTGGCGAATTCCCAAGGCCTAATTCAACAGCTCCTTTCTGCTTCAGCAAGCCATTATCAGCATGAAAAGGTGAAGGAAATGTGTTGTCATGGCTACATGGTTTGCCATTTATGTAGTCGGAAAAACATCTGTGTATCTCCCTCCTTTGTCTCTGCCTTCTTTCACACTTCTCTTCCTCCAGACCAGCCAGATTTTCCAGCTTCTCGTCATGCCTCTGACTTGAGAGGGCAGTGTACGGTACATAACTCAAGAGCAGTACCCACCCAGGTTCCTCAAAAGGGAATTCATTCCTTTTCAGCAGTTACGTCAGCAGATTATGATGCAGGTGCGACAGGAAAGAAGTGTTCCACGCCGTATTAGCATACAAGTAGTCCCTGCAGTGAAGTCAGGCATGGCTGGCTGGTGGGAGGAGGAGGGAGGAGGGAGGAGGGGTAGTATGTGAGGCGAGGATTCTCCTACAATGACGCAGAAACCCTGCAAGGTCTATTTTTAAACCTATTGAAGTGTGCAACACCCTTTCAGCGCTGTAACCTTCAACTGCGCCTTCAAACCAAAACAAACAGAGACTCAGAGGCAGGGGAGGAGAAAGAAAGTGCAACAGCAACAATACATTCAGCTCTTTCCAGTGCTGTGGGGCTTATAGAGCCACAATGAAATATGGATTATGACTCCATATTGCTGAAACGTGGTGCTTTTAGGTTGAATGATTGTCTGGCTTGGAATAAGAATAGGGTCGAATGGATGATCCCCACTAAAATGACTTGGCAGCACTTGAAAGCAGCGACCGACTGAGGTTCTTTCCATGGCCAAACACAGTACAGCCTGTATTTATTAAAGTCTCAGCTCCGGGTTTATCAGTGAATAACAAAGACTGGATGAGGCTTTATTGTATCCTCTTTATCTTCCCCTCTCTTTGGTCTTTTCTTCTTTTAATCAAGTGAAATGTTGAGCGTCCTTGAATTGCAGATGTGCTTCCCGCTCGCGTGGCGGTATCTTTGACTCACGAAGCCTCTGAAATGTCCCCGTCGTACTGTACGTGCCAAGTTCAATAACCAGGAACAGGTGCTAACCTCACTTCTTAACATTCATGGCAACAGCTCTAATCACGGGCTTTATATAGAACTGTGCGTGTTGATCAAGGTCAACACCTACCAGCACCTATCGACAAACTGCGACAGGATGGAAAAGGTGTCATTTTCTTCCCAATTTTAGACCAGAGTACATAATTTACCTCTGGCCTACTGATCTAAAATCTTTATCTGGTAACAACTACAATCCAAAACAGCTCCTCTCTCTGTTCTCTGGCACTGAGCTGAAATACGTGGACCCATCTATCCTCGTTGGAAAACTTGTCGTACGTAGTCGTACTGTGTTAAAATACAGTTGAAATGTTTCATCTACACTTCGGGGTGACTCACTGTCTTGCCCTTGTAAACACAAGCGCTTCCGCCACTTGGACCTTCAAATCAAGGCTTTAAATGTGTGTCGGTTTGAACAAGTGAAAAACGTCTGCCAATGTAGTGACATGATTATTCTTTCCATAGCACTTTGACTTGGTTCATTAATTGTTTTAACGCAAAAATAATGGACGTTATCTGACCTCAGGGCCGTTCGTTTTCATTTGTTCAAAAAAGACCAACAGTCACAATGTAAACATCTGGGGAGAAAGTATTATGCATCCCAAATTCAGTTCATCACTGTGCCAAATTAATTGCTTAATATTCAATATTGACTTCAAAGCATGGTGCTCTTTTGGGGGACTTAGTTTCCCTCCTGTTTGCCATCTTTATGCTTAGCTACGCTGTCTAGCCACGTGCACTAGCTGCTGAGAAACACCTTTAAGTACAAACACAAGCCATGTGTGTTGTGTGCACAACACTGCTGGGCGCGTGGGAGATATGATGATATGATAAGCACCTGTGTGTAATATGTGAAGCTCATGTAAGGAATGTATCTCTCTGAAGCAGGGGGAGAGCACACTCTGGAACAAACACGAAGGACGGACAGGAAGGCAACACCCCACACTCTGGGAGTCTCCCAGCTGGTGTGACACCAGACCATCTGTGGCCTTGTTTATCCCAGGGAGCATGTGGAACTGTGTGTGCGTCTGTGTGTGTGTGTCTGTGTTATGAATATTGTTTTCTGTCATGGTTTGAGTTTTTGGTTTAGTTATTTCCTCGTGCGTCCTGTTTTGCCTCTCGCTTCCATCCCTTGTCCTTTTTTCCCCATCTTTTTTCCTGTTCACTTTACCTGCTTCCTCTGTTTTTGTTTTCTTTTGTTACCAGCCTTTTGTTGCCTTCCTTTCATACTTGACTTGATTTTTGGATTTTGTGTTTGAACTTGGTTTGTTTACCTGCCTGACCCCTCGTGTCTCGCATTTGGGTCCCTTTTTGTGTTAACTGTACCAGTACAGCCCAACCAACTATGGACTATCAGTTCATGGTTCATAACCTAACAATAATTTCCAACCGCAAGAAAAGCCTCCTTGTCAACTAGCCAAAAGCCTGCTAGCCTCCTACCAAGCTCCTCGTCATCACTGTGCCCAGCTCCTTGTCGTCACTGCTGCTCAGGTCCTCGTCGGTGCACCAGCCGACTCCTCTTGAGTTTTGGCACCAGGGCTCCCTAGCAGACGCCTTAGCTGTTTCTGGGCTGTCTGACGACTCATCTGTTCCTGGGTCAATCTCACACGTCCCGGTCCCGAGCCTTCACTTGAGTCGGTCAGCGCCTCTCCAGTCCCTGGGCCACCGATGGGGTATCATGGGCTGATGGGGCCACTCAGTCGTTCGTTTATCCGCTGTCCCCTCGCGTCTAGTGTTTGGGTCCCTTTTGGTATTTACCATAATAGTTTTCCACTCTGACCTCAAGGCTTAAAGAAAAGTGACAATTCAGGCTGAGGACCAAAATAGTTTCTCGAGTAAAGGCCATCCCAGTTAATTACAGCAGCGTACACAATGGGGAATGGTGGTTGGTGACTCGTTTGGATAGTTCAAAGTTCCAGAAATAGCAACAAACTGGATATGCACCTTAGCATATTTACTGACCACGCAAGTACACTGATACTCACTGACAATCAACCACAAAGGGTGTGGTAGCTGACAAGAAACCAGTTATATGAGCAAAGAATTGTATTCCTATACACAAAGGCACTGACGTTACACACAACATCAACCAGGAATGTTTTACATGTGACTGTGATGTGATTTCACCCTTGGAAGAGCAAGGGTGAAATCACAACTCGCAAAAATTGCTTTTCCTCCTAATCCTGCACAAGCTACTCCCCTAAGTACTGGCGGAATTCATTTGCCAGGCTAATTTACAGGCTGCAACGCACACTACTAAAGCATTAAATGCAGCCATGACTGTCTGAACATACATGTTACAGATATATATATTCACAACGGTAAGTAACCAACAATATTCATTGAAGAACAGCACATGAATACAATAGAGACATTTGTATAGAATTATTGTACTTTTCACTGCGACAGCTAGTGTCACTAGTTACTTTTCAAATTACGTATAACTTCATACATTAAAATTTATTTTAAAATGAATTTAAAATTCAACAATTAGTCGTCAACCATTATAGATGAGCCCTTACAAAGAAAGTAACACGTAGTCATGGTGGTCAACATGTTTTCATAACCCAGACCAAGTAACATTTTTTCCCTTCTTTTAACCAGAGCATAACCACAGTAATGTGACAGAATTTATTTATTTTTTTAAATTGAACCTAAAGAAACCCAAAATTGGTACGAAGAAATGTAAAGTCAAAACATATATGCTATTAATGCATCAATATTAACTACCAATTAATATAAAATACTAGTTACAAAGGAACTTTGAGTACATTTTGCCAATTACTGGAGTATTTGTACAGGCCCATGTACTGTTGTATCACTTTTACCAAGATTCTGAGTAATTCTTACTCTACTCAATGTTTTCCTTTCATATAAACAGCATTATAGAATGTACATCATGACAGTAATTGGTTTTTTCACCTGTGTGTACATATTGTAAGTCTTTGAGAAGGAAGGGAGGAGGAATCCTTTAACACATGAAAGCACACATGCTAGTTTCCTCCTCAGACCTTTGAGTCACACAGAGATGCAAATGTGAAGCTAAGCTGTTGGAAACCTAAACATTGATGAATATTTGGCTTGTTCTTTCATTCACATGACATCCAAGCCAACGATACAGCAAACCAGTATGATTACTACGCTCCCCCAGAGTGTCTTTACGTTTTCAGGCCTGTAAACATGTACACGGTGACAACACATATGCACCTTGAAATTAAGCAGGTTGGGTGAGGCTTTAAATGAAATGTGATGGTTCTTCCAGCAACAGATCATAAAAAGCACTTCACCGCACAGCCATTGAGACACGTGACTACTTCCCCCGATTACTGAGACGTTCACCTCTGCCTTCAAGCCCTGGACAGATCCAAAGTTTACAGTACATAAGCTTCAGACGTCATGTTGCCACAGACAGATTGCAGTCTCCATTTTTAAACTGAAGTTGCCCTCACGACACATTGGCAGCGCCTGTCAATACTATCTGCTCATGCAGGGGATTGCCCAATGGCAAAGTCTGGTGCTGGTTAAACATTAAAAATAGAACAAGCAATAAGTGCGCTTTCCACAGATCATGTTCAACTGTAGTTTATTTTATTAAAAAGACCAGGGTGCAAATATGAAATTAAAAAAAATAAAGACAAGCATATCATTTTTAAGCATTTAATACAAACTTAATATATAAACTATTTCAGTCCCTCTTGACATGTAAGACACTGACTCAAAATACTTTGTTATACCGTATTTTTTATCAAGTATTGCACAATGTGGGTACAAAATTAATATTCATACGATTACAATTTGTCCATAGTATAGCAAAATCTTTACCTCTTAACAGAAAATACAATTCATCTTTCAGAAAAAGCAAATATTCCTACACTTGAGTTCCACCACTTAGGAATACTCTGTACACAATCTTTAGACTACCGTATTTTTTCCTTTAACAATTATCTTTAAAAAAGAAAAAAAAAGAAAAAAGGAAACGCTGCAGCAGCCATCACAGATCACTGGAGTAGTAAAAAGATATAAATGCAACACCATGTCATAGAAACAATATATACTCTGATATCTTACAAACTCTGTACTAAATTAAATTATACAATTAGAAAAAGACCAAGTAACCCCACTTAGTAGTGCCAATTCATAAAAATCAGCCTTGTCTTATCACCTGTAAAATACTGCAAGAGGCCAAAGCTTGAAGTTTGTATTCTTTTTTTTTTTTCTTTCCTTTTTTTAAAGTTTTTGAAGAATTTTCTCAACATGGTAAAAAATGTTGTGCTTGGTTGGCAAAAAGGAAAAAGAAAAACAATGATGCATGTTGAATTGAAGTAACCAAGCTTGGATGTGTTTGTACAACAAGCTTTTAGTAGAAACAAACTCAAGGGGGCACAGTAAAAACACCCTTGGGCACATGCGCTTGACTGACTAGACACTACATCCTTGACAGTCCAGAATCTAAGTGTGCGTTTTGTTTTTCCTTCTCTTTGAACCACCATCATTCATAAATAACATATCGATGATGAGTTTAGTTAGCCATGACTGGCTGGAATTGCTGGTTAGAATACTGCATGTTGCTCAGACTGAAGTTGAGGCCGTCCATTAGGGACTTGTCGTTGAGGCTGCCATAGGCCGCAAACATTTCAAAGGCATTGTTGTACTGCAGAGGGCCGAGACCCAGGGAGCCCTCCCCGGGGAACACACCTCCAGGGCTGGCCTGGCCCTGCAGGCTTGGGAACACAAACTCCTTGGCATTAGGGGACAGCGCAGAGGCTTTCTGCTGCTGCTGCTGACCCAGGCTCAGCCCGTACAGTGAGTGCATGGAGGTGGAGATGGCTTTCTGCTTCAGCAGGGTGTTGACATTCAGACCCAGGTTATTAGTAGGGGAGGTGCGGGCCACCTTGCTGCTACTGCCACTGTTGGCATTGTTGCCACGGCCACTGCTCTTCATCTTAGTGGAGCCGAATTTGGTGGCAGCAAAGGTGGCAGTGGTGAAGGTTAAGGGCTGGGTGGAGCGTGGCATGAAGGAGGGACTCACAGCAGCAGACTGCCCGAAAGGAGGGGAGGGGGAGCTGGACTCTGAGGACGCCCCGACAGGGTCGCTGATTGGCATGAAGACCTGGGCCTCAGGATTAAAGCTGTTCTTGATTTCCTTGTCCAACTCTGACCCATTCTCATTGTTATCATCCACATATAGCACCTTGACCGGTCCCTTCTCGCCGATCTGGTAGGAAACCTCAAACGGATCGATCCATACGCTAAGGTCCTGAGGGAGATTATTCCGGACGTCTTCGATGTCCAAGCCGCTCTCTTTGGCTGCCTGCTCCACCACAGGGTCCACCTTCTCTCCTACATGAATGCACCTGAACCCTGAACCTTTATATGGCTTATCCAGATACCAGTGGCCCTCATACTTTTTCTTCAGCTGCCTCTCAAGCTCTTCGCCAAAGATATTTACACGTCGTCGAGGGAGTTTGTTGTACAAATAGGAAATAATAAAGTTGAGAGCTACTTGAATTTCAAGCTGCATAGCTGCTTCAGTGGCGAGGGCGATTCCTTTTCCGTCACCAGGTTGCTTTTTCTGAGCGTTGCAACAACCTCCAAGGCAGTGGTGATCGGTGCGATGTCAAAACTCAGTGCCTGTTGCAAAAATGAATATCCTTCCTGCAGCAGGGTTGGGTTCAGGATCCTGAAAAAAAAAAAAAAAAAAAAAAAAGAAAAGCAAAGCATTTAGTATTGAGACATTTGTAATTTAAAGAAATGCATCATATTACACACCATTATAATCAATGACGTTTCATGCATTCACCATCAAGTCCCCGCCCTCCCCAGTCTGCACAGCAGGGCTGCATCTCAGCTGTACAATATCAACAGCTATAAATAAACAGAGGCCAATGACTCAGAGACAGTGTCAGCAGTGTGTGTTCCCCAGCGGTCTACAGTGACAGAAATACGCAAGCACTGTTGACCTCTGCGTAGGGCGGCGATAGCAGGTGTCAATAGTCACAAGGATTCTCAATTGCCTCATGTTGGCACACGGACATGTTCAGGCTAAACTCCTGCCTCGCACGACCAAGTGGGAGAATGTATTTTTATCCATTTTATTTTTTTAACTCAAACAGGCTTTTCTACTGTTCTCCCTGCACCGCCTGAGCTACAGTGAGAACACGTAGAAGCTGTGCGACGACAACTGCTGTTACATAATGCAACATTCAAAATCCAACCACGGCCATAAAAAAAAAAAAAAAGCATTTCTACAACAGGGCAAGTCACACTCGCTTGACTGCATGACGACAGCAACAATAAATAAATAAAAAAAATCCCAAACTAATCGCCTTCTCTCCAAGTCCAGTATTCATATAGCCGAGCCACTAGCGATAGCAACTTAATGAAGGGTGTGAACAGAAAGGTAGCCAACTAGCTCCCTAGCTAAACGGCAGATACAGTTAATGTTCAGCTCGACCACAGCTGGTTATCAGAGTTTCCTCGCAGTGACATCGTGTGTAGCAAGCAAAAGACAGACAGGCACGATCAGCAGATAGTACTGTCACTGTAAACAGCGACACAAGAGGAAGATTGGCTTTAATCTGGACTGACGATGTGTTGATCGATACCAAGCTACGTAGCATCTGAAGTAGCAAGGTGGCTACTGCCGGAATATCACTAACGTTATAAGACTAATTGTGTCGAAAACACCACTGAGTCTCAGTGTCCGAATCAATAGAGATAAACGCAATAATGTACAGCTAATTTCGTTTCTGACGAAACGAATGTCATGCCATCGTTAAATTAATATTTACTTACATGGAAATTCACAGCAGGTCCTTCTCGCACCAACCAGAGTCCGCTACAGCAAATGTTGTTCTTGTACAGCCTCTAATAATGCTCTCTAATGGAGATGATTGAATAAAAAAATGTTGTCGTCTTGATATGGTTCCAGGCGATTTTGTTTCTGTGGGGTACAGTTAAATTCCGATCTGCCCGCATCCAAGCTAACTCCCCACAGCCTGGGAGTTTCTACAACTCTGCCCTTTCTGACTGGGGCTGATTGGTTTATATAGTAGTCCTCCGCCACGGACACGGAGGAGGTGGTGATGCGGCTCGCAGAGGTCAACACCCAGGAACGTGTTTCTATTGGCTGTGCGCCGGCTCGTCATCAAACACCACCCCAACGACCGCTATGATTGGGTTATTTTGTTCTCAATCAAC
This sequence comes from Spondyliosoma cantharus, assembly GCA_900302685.1. Classification (NCBI taxonomy): domain Eukaryota; kingdom Metazoa; phylum Chordata; class Actinopteri; order Spariformes; family Sparidae; genus Spondyliosoma; species Spondyliosoma cantharus. Next base: position 14,870 of record OMLP01023258.1, on the reverse strand, counting down.
CGCAGGGTTCTATTTATGGTAGTGCTTTGCCTCTCATGTGCTACGGCCTATTTTATTCGAACAAGTTTTCCCTAAAATAACTTTCAAAGCCATGTTTGCGGCAAAATATGATTCCTGGAACAATACAGAAAATATTATAACACCAAAATGGTTTAAGGTTAAAAGACATGCATTTCTGCAAATGTGTATTAAGTGATGCCTTCTTAAAGGTCCTCTGTGATCAGAGCTTGTGCTCCATCATGCATGGAACCTAAAGCTGAACAAAGAGTCCATCATGATGATAATGCTCAATAGCCTGTATAATTATTGCTGCCAGCCAGAGTCAACAGTTACATGAAACCACATTTGGCTCTGCTCCCCCAGTACAGGGTTAAACAGGGCTGGATAGTCACTGGCGGAGGGACACACCTGTCACTGGTTGTGTTCCTTGCTCCTCACCAATGACATGTTAATGTTCCTTGAGCCAGCTGTAGCTGTGTATCTTATCCTAAGGAGAGTGGCGTTCTATCTTACAGCACAATTTCTGCCACTTTTAAACAAAACAGCTGGAATCTTATAATTGCTATCTGTGTAAATATTGACATTATTTTCCCACTGCATACCTGTGATAAATTTCTCTTCATTATGAGGTCTGTGGACGGTGAAAATTAATGGCTACCCAATGGACCCCGGCTGCTCTGCCCTGCCTGCGTGCTGGCTTCTTGTTTTCAGCAGCTGTGCAATGCAGGGCTTAAGCTCTCCCTCGTCAGGCCTAAGGTGTTTGACGCCACAGCATGTTCTTACCTAACACGGGCTCTCACGCTGCATGTTTGGACAATACATACAATGCCACATGAATTATACAACTGGGAGAGAGGAGGAGGAGAAAAGACAGGCTGTTCTTTGAAAGGGGGAGCTAAAAAAAAAAAAAACTCAAATGGTGTAGGTCATGTCTGGAAATGTTACATTTGAAAACTGATGTATGAGAGGGCTGCCTGCTCTTTACAGGCTTTCTTGAGGGAACAGCAGGATAGTCAATATCCTTTCAGGGGCATACATGATTCGTCTTAATCAATATAAATTCACTTACATAGTCTGTTGTCAACATCATTTTCTTTACTAATTATGACAGCAGAAATGAAAAAAAAGACACATTCCTCTCCTCTTTATTTGCTGAGCAAAAACATACACATATGCATTAAAGTACATTATTCATTATGGAAAACATCAGAGTGGCTGTGGACAGCCTACTATACCCCTGATGAGAACACTTGCTTTAAGAAGATGTTTGTTTCATCAGTCCTTAAAGTCATTCTTGTCTCTTTAAGCGTGTTTTGTATTCATGACGTTACTTCTGTGTGTCAGCAGGGGAGAGAGATTAGTCCCCCCACCATCGAGGACCTTGTGTGATGGATGACCTGAACACAAACTTAGCACATCGTGGGGGCCTTGGAGAAATGCCAAGGCCACTGTAAGAAATACCATGAGAAGGTCCAGAATCCTTATCCTCACTCTACCACTGTGTCTACTCAGTAAGTAAGTGTTAGTTTTGGCTCTGGGTAGGCGGCGCCCATTTGCTATTCTCTACCAGAGTATGGATCTGTCGATTGGCAGAACTTTCTTCCCGTTGTTGTGAGTCTGTGTGTCTGGGACCTGGAGGTAAACACAGCTAATTAAGTGAGATGTTTAAGCATGACTCATGCAATTTTTTTTAGTGAAGACAGTTCACATAGACATTGCTCACCCCCTCTCTTCACAGAGCTGTGAAACCATTTTCTCTTCTCTCTGGCTTTGCAGCTGCACATAAACTCTGTTCAATTTCCAGATGTGGTCAGTGGATTTTAATCTGTGTAACATCACATGCTCAGTACCAAGGGGGTTAGATGTGACAGGCGGTATTATGAATTTGTGCCACTATTTGCTTACTCACTACCAAGAAAATAATTTAAAAAAACAGCTTTTTATATGGAAAGAAATTGGGTTCTGGCATACAGGATTGACAGAGCTGGTTCAAGTATTGCTCATGTGAACATGCTGCATATTGAAAGTTGTCACAGGCAGCATTAATTTCTTTTGGTTATTTGACTAACACCGAGAGAGCTTGGATAGATTTATTTGATTCTGGACTTGAATTTTCAGGTGCAGGATAAAGCAGAGATGTCTTTCTTACCCTTTTCAATTTTAGGGCAAGGCAACTCATATAGTACTTCCTTATCTGGCTGTGTCTTTCCCTCGAAGGTGAACAAGTGCAATTCAAAATACAAGCCAAAATAAATAGATTGCAATGACAAACGACAGGCTCCTAGCTTTTCTGCGGTTCTTCATTAAACCCTGTGGTGCCCCTATGAAGACAGGTTCACTTATCTTTATTCCTTTTTAATCTACATTTTTATGACCTCCAACCAAGTGCAGCAGAACAAATCTGTATGTATTTTATAGATTACAAACAAAACATGTAGGACCCTTTGTCCTTTTAAAGGTGCAATATTATATATATGATAATATTCACCTGATTATGTGGTCTGTGAGCAGTGATGAACCCACAGCAGGGGTGCTCAGCATTTTTCAAGCTAAGGACCCCTTACCTAATAAAGAGACCGAGCAGGTACCCACACTAAACATAACACATATGTAAAATTCTGTTTCATATTAAACTGTGCCTACAATAAACCATATTCACACGGTGACCACTTAATTCTGACATCACACTCAGGGTGGGAAGCTCAAATGCTAGCTAGAAAAGGAATCATGTCGAGAATTAGACAAATAGATGTCATTTCACAGCCTCACCCTCTCCAATTTATTTTGTGGTTTCGTTAAGTCTCTTTCTCGATTCCACGTATGTACACTTGTGATAATAATACAGATATCTGGCTGGTATGGTTCAATAATACGTAGCTAGCTGACTAGTTTGCCAGTATGGAAAGGTGCTGCACAGTGATTTAGTGATTTAGGTTAGGTTAACTTGTTCACATTATTGCAGGGGGGAATCATGGGTCGACACAGACCCCTGTTGAAGACTCAGGACCTACAATGAATAATCAGTCTGTGGCTCCCCTTAGCTCTACAAAGCACTTTGGCATTTTTCATCTCATTTCTTTTTAATTTTCTCACCTGCAGCTATACTGATTTGGTTCACCCCCAGCATTGTATTCAGCTGCAGCATGTGCTGTTTTAAGCAAAAAGGATTTGATAAATCAACTGTATGCTATACGTCCATTCATTGTCCATTCTGGGCTACTGTAGAAGCATGGCGGCGCAACATGGCAGAACAACAAACACATAAGGAATCATATTTTCAGGTGGTCAAACACTAATAAAAACACAATTATGAATATTATATTCCACTGCTGCCCCTAAATCGAACTGAATCTTTACAGTGTTAAATCATCTGTTCTGGGGTTTTTTTAACGCCAGAGGCTAATATCTAGAAAACTATAAATACAGGCAAAGATGCATTTTCTACTTCCAGTTAACAGCTTGGCATGAGTATTTCCAGTAATGATGCACCAATTTACTTATACCCTTGAACACAGACATCTGTAGCCTGCACACATGGACATAGCGCACACTGTCTCTGTCGTCTGTGTAGCGATCACACCACCTGACACACGTTTCCTTATACCATCAGTAATCAAGCACATGACTGCTCTGATTTAAATGTTTAATGTGAAATACAGTCTGATGTTATGTAATCTTTTGCTGACGTTAACTGTTCTAAGGATTTCCAAACCTCATACACTAAGGAAAACACAATTCTGCCCCTAAATCCTTCGTACTGGACCTTTAAGGAAAGACTTACTTTTGTTGATACCCACTTTAGTCATATGAGATAATGTAACAGTCTCACAAGTAGAAAAGAGGCATAAAATCAGTGAATTAACACAATAACAGCAGTATCGCCCAAAGGTTTGCGTACGTTAGCGTTAACATCAGCTACCACAAAGTACTGATCATATCTGACCAAATTAGGCTGCAGAAGCTAAACCGCTGAATGTATTTAGGTACGTAAAGAAGTCAGCTTTCTGTTGGTAGGAGGAAGGATGTATTATTTCAACTTTAAAAAGTTGCATAATTGTCTCGTTAAAGGTTTTTAGTCTTAAAAAAATATTTTTGTTAAACGGGCTCTGTGAAACTTCTGCGTTGTGCTAATAGCCGACCGTTAGCTTATGTTAGAACACTTTTCTTTCTCCACAAGTGGCTGATTTCATAAAATAACTTTAATCTCAAAGTGTAATATGACATTCATCATACAATTTAGTGTAACTTTGGCAATATTTTGTACCATTGTTATTTTTTGCAATTCTTTCTCCAAACGCAAGGTTCCCTTCAGCAGTCATATCCCGTTATTTAATATGTAAAGAAGCTCCCTGTGTATACATATATCATTTTACCAGCGGAATAAATGTGATGCATCATGGAACTGAAGTTTTACTGCTCTGTTATTGAAATACCATCTTAGCCACGGAAGAAGAGCTGGCGCTCAATTGGTATTCATAGCAGATCTGTAGTGATCGCAATCTAAGATTAAGCTGTTCACTGGAATTTACTGTATAGCTCCATGCACACATAAACACGATCTATCCTTTTTCTTCCCTTAAATTAAAAGGAACGACTCTACTGTGTTGATGACAGCAGGCAGAAAGGGATTTATCTGCAGCATGTTTGAGCTGTTTACACAGGGAAATCATTTTAAAAGTTGAGAAAGTGAGTCTGTGCTTTGGTACATGAGAGTCCTCCGGAGTCTGATGTGCGTGTGGATCGGGTATTGCTTCCTCTTGAGTTGTTTACAAATGCTGTGGCAGGCAGCGGGAGGTCACCAAGAGCTCTTTTTCACACCAGTGCCAGGAATGTCATTAATATAAGCAGTGGTAATATTTGCCACCGCAGCGCCCCCAGACCCTCTCATACCTGCATGCTTGGACAAACACAGGCATCGCTCAGTGAGCCTGAGCCCGAGCTTACTCACCATACATCTGCAGAAGGCGGATGAAGTGGCGTTTATGTGGAATAATGAGCGTATTCATAGCATGTAGCACCCAGCAGGTTTCATATTTGAGCCGCGTTACAGTGCTTTGACCCCTGGAAAGATTCATATCAAGCCATCTGGACGAGACGGAAGGTTACACAATAGGGGATCAGCTGTGCTCCTCCCACTTAAATACTATTCTGCTCCTCTATTCGGTTTCATGTCGAAGGATTATGTTGAGCATGCCAGGTGCCGTGTCATGAATCAGCCAACAGAACAGAACATAGTGGCATTAAGCTTAATAACACAGGCATTCCACGGAGACCAGATCGCTCTGTGTATTTGTTGCCGTCCTGCGTCAGACAGCGCACTACATGGCGAGGCCGTGCCCTCACAGCCAGATTGACTTTTTGGGAAATTCAATTATGCTTTGAAATGACCAGCCAGTGCTTGTGGATAGAAAAGGTTTTAGATTGAGTGCCATCCATTGAAATTGGAATGTGTCACATTTCCATGAATACTGAATTGAGAGTGCTACACCACGCAAGTTGTCCCTGTCATCGGCAATAGATATAACACAAACATTATCTTATACAAGCTCAAACATGCTTTCACATGATCTATAATCAATGTGTTCGCACAGTCGGAATTTGCACAGGCCCTTTATTGAGGAGCTCTCATTTCTGTTTGCCAGAAATGATGTCAATGTAGTCATGGCAACTATTCTTACACATTACCCCATGCTCTTCCACAGCTAGAGTAGCACTCAATGCTATTTGTCTGTCAAATGTCAGCTCTCATCTCTCAGCAGGTCGCTGTAAATGCAGAGGATGGAGAGTAGCATATGGGCCGCGAGAAATGTGACGATGAGCAGAAAGAGAAGAGAAGCAGCGCTGTTCAGGTTAATCTTTTGCTTTGTTCTGTCTTCATAAAAAAACTGCCCGGGATGGGTACACAGGACGAGAAGGGTGAGCTGGAAGTCATGATCATTTCTGTGTGGAGAGGGTGATGATGGGCTTGCTAATTCACTCTACATATGTTATATAAACATCCTGATGGGAACTCACAAGGCCACCTGCTTTATATGTTGACTGTTCAGGGAGTCACTCAGGTAGAAGTGAATTTTGATGGAGACAAATGTGTGCCGTGCTGGAGCAAGCGTGTTGTCTGCAACCTCCCCTCCAACACCAGCAGCAGCAGTCCTTGCTCTCTGCTTCAAAGAGCTGACACAGTGCTGTCGGGGTAACAGGAGAAGGTGGAGCCATATTTCGCTGATGGATGTCCTTTGATAGAAATGGAGAAAGGTGATAGGCCGGGCAAAAAAGAGCGTGAGAACACAAAAAAGAGCCGGGGTGCAGAAAAACCAGTGTTTCAGGGGGCCGCTGTACTGTATGCAACTGCATCAGCAGCTCAATGCTGTAATCTCGAGGAGGGGAGAAGCGGAGCTGTTGTGACAGTGCTCTTTGACTGGGAATTGCACCTCAGTGCACTTCATCCCAGTAATCAGAAAGCATTGGGGTGAATAGTCAACGTGGTCAATTCAGTCAGTTTAGATGATAGATGAAAATGGCAATACCTAGCTGCAACACACCTGAATGATAGGAAGGATTTGCTCATAGGGCCTGATGAAAGAGAACACTTTCTCACATTGTTTAACCCGATTTCTTGACCTGTGTTATACAGTCTTTCAGACTCAGTAGCCTATTATATTAACAATATGTAGACTAATAATATGTTCCTATTATAAACACAGTGGGAGGTGCCTTACTTCATCCTGAGGCTTGGTTTAAGTGCAAATCATGTATGTTTTGTTGCTTTGGCTTTACTTTCTGTGATGTGACATTGTTATAGGGTCCATTGGCATATACAACAACAGAAAAAACAGATTCTCTCACTGAAAGCCATGTAGTTAGGTTTTATTTGGCACAGAATTAGTCCCTGAAAACTGTTGACCGTGTGTTCTGTCTTGTGTCAACGCTGTGAGCACTGAAAAATGACAATTTCTTCCACATTTACTGGAGTGGTTACAAAGTGTTGCTGATGTATGTGTTAAAACGTGGGCGCATAAAACAGAAATTGTCTGCATGGCTAGGACTTGAGATTTCTTCATTAAAATGTCAAAAAACTGTATTTGATTGAAGTTTTATTTTGATACTTAATACAATGAGTTGAAAAAAAAATGATTACCACAGAAATCTATAATTTTATTCAAAATAATTTCAAATTCAAATGTGTTCACCTGTCGCTGTTCCTTCTGGGTAAATGCCAATGAGAAATGAGAAAATGGGAAAACATTCTTCTTTGGTCAACTTATCTCAAACATTGATCTACTTTTTTGTGGGTCCATATTCAGTAAAAATTCCCGTGAGAGTAAAAACCCGCCAAGGAATATATGGGGCTCTATTGTACACTTTAAACATGTCCATGAATGCAGTAATGTACTGTAAGAAATATTGTGGCACATTTCATCACCCAAACTAAAAGCTAGAGAGGAAATTCTCCAGAGAAAACAGAATTAAACTTTTAGCTTGTAAAATAAACATGTTTCGACAGGATCTCAGGATTTATCAGGACAGCTGCTTCACTCCAAACTATTTTACTGTATGAACCTAGACTGTGTGTGTGACCAGAACATAAATCAACATGAACTACTAACCGATCTTGTCAGTGAGTCAAGATCTTTAAATAACCTATGAAGTTCATCAGCCGTTCCTTGTGCGCAAATGTAATGTAATGTTAATGTACAGATACCCGTATATTTTACTGCAGGTAATGTCATTAGTCTTTTCCTCATGAAGGACGTATTTCTCCCCTCTTAAACCACCTGTTATTGATCAAGATGATGCTTTTTATGACCCGTTATGACACATAGGGACATGCAGCAGTGCTCCTTCCCCTCCTCAGTTTGATATCAGTGTATGTATCCACGTGCAGTCAAACAGAGATGTTGACGGGACAGATCAATTGTGAAGCAGCGAGGCATTTCGTGCTCAGGTTGTCAGCTGTTTAACTAGCAAAATGGACTTGGAAACGCCCTAAATGCACTAGCACTTTGCACGGTAGACCATCTAAACAGGGTCCATGCTGTATTTGACACACTCTGCTTCTCCTTTCATGACAGTCTACAGTTTTGCATCTAAAAACAGCTTTTACAGATGTGGGATTTCTACCTCTGTTACAGCTCTCTAGGGACTTTGGGTTGGTGACTTGCTGAGCATGTTGCTCCCAGTTTGTGAGTAGATAAGCCTCTAAATAATCTGAAATTTGACCTTAGTGGGTCAGCTCTCCTCCTCCTATCTCGCCATACAAAACCGGCGTCATGTCTCCCTTTGTTGCGCCACCTCCTATGAGTACAATACAAAAGGGCACACAAGGCCACTCCAGTGCTCACCACAATACAACTGAGCTGTGTCAATCCCACAAAGCTGCTGGTGTTGGGAAATATCCACCGCCTAGTGGGACACAGAGACTCACTCTCCACACCAACAGTTTAGCAAACAGTGTGAAGCAGAGAAATTCCTACATCCTGGTTATTAATGTAATACGATTTGTAGTAAATACTACTGTATTAGATCCCCACACTGAGCTGAACTCCTTTCATTCACAATTGTTATTCATAAAGCATTTGTGGCACAACTGAACACACGGATCCTTTCATTCATTGCAAAATCACCTGCTGTACTACTTTCATGGTGGCCAGAGGATGAATCATAATTGACTTTGCTGATCCCCTGAGTTTTCCTCTAGCGCCAACAGCAGCTTTCAATTATCCTATGAAATATTTCAACATCTATCCACTGGAAATAAACTTTTGTACAGACATTCATGGTCCCCAGAGGATAAATCCTGTTGACTTGCTGGCCTCCTGCCCTCTATTAGGGACATGCAGCAGTGCTCCTTCCCCTCCTCAGTTTGACATCAGTGTATGTTTCCACATGCAGTCAAACAGAGATGTTGATGGGACAGATGATTGTGAAGCGGCAAGCAAATGTTAATGTCATGTTTATATTGTATATATTGTTTATTCTTTATACTGTTTTTTGCACTGCTACTGGAGTCGGCTGTTTAATCTCATCGTAGATGTGTACAGTGACAATAAAGGCATTCTATTCTATTCTATCTCTATTCTATTACTGTGACAACATGGCGAGAGCTTATGTCAATGGCTGAAAATGACTATTCTGTTGCACAGTCCCATCCAGTACTTGGCGGTAATGCTCGCAAAAGCTGTTATCCAAGCACCGTTAAACAACAAAGGAAGAGGACAGCTGTGCAGGAGAAGTTTGATAAATTAACTCCTGCCTAGAGTCCGGTTGATATATAAGTTATCCAATATTATTGGCCAATATTAGCCTATTATTGATATACCTCAAATGTTGTCCGATTTTGGCTAGTATGAACATTTTTTGTTTTCCCGAAAATAGTGCAAAATAAAAGATGCTTAGGGAAATGTATAATTCTGAAATTTTGATTGAAATTTACTTTTTCAGTGCACCAATGTCATTCTTGACAATCAAGTTTATTGTTATTTTTTTTAGGATATCTTGCTTCCATTAGATTAAATCAAAATCAGCATATTACACTCAAAAGATGTTTGTATATTGGCCGATGTATCAGTTGGAATTTGTAGTCCCTAATATTGAAATCCGTATCGGCCCCAAAAGTTGTGCATCGGTCACTTATGACACATTTCGAGCTGCGCTGATTTGCTTTTCCGTTTTCCACCACCAGGTTGAGCGGAGCCACACCCGCAATGGACCTGCTTCGGAATAGAGCCAAGCTGGGCCCGTCTGGCCTTCAAGCAGACCGTGGTGAAGACTCACGACTGTAACCAACATGTAACAAGTACAGCACAAATACTTTGTATTTTGGGAATTTCCTCTACTTATTTTTTTGGTAGTTTTTTTTTTTTTTTTGATTCGATGTTTTTTTGGCTTTTCATTAAAAGCTCATTTTCAGCTCTTAATCCAGCCTGCCTCCTGTGTGTTTCTGCGTTAGGGTCTTCACCTTTTCATAAATTGTGACGGATTTATCCCTTACCCAATAAACAACAGCAGATAACACTGAAAAAATATTAGCAAGCATATTAAAAGACATAAAATAACCCCAACCTGCTCAAAAAACAACATTTTCTTCTAACAGTTCCCAAAACTCCCCCTCAGCAACCTTTTAGATTTTCTTCTAGATCTTATGTGACTGTGGCACCTGGTGGTGGTCTAAGCTTCTCAACGCTGCCAGCATGGCTATAGTCTTGTTTGTGTATATTCACTAAAAAAAACCTGCTTGTCTAGATCTCCTTTTTCGAGGGGATTTAAGTTGTATAACCACGTATCACTAGTTGCATCTACAAAAGAGATTTGTCCATGGTCCAACCTTCAAAGCAAATGTTAAGTGCATGTGTGTAATAAGCAATGAATGTGTGACTTGGCTTACAGTGGTTAAAATAAATAAGCTCCAGTATGTACAGCCTGTGCAGCTAACATTCTCCTTCAGAACTAAGTCCTGTCAGCCATTTACCTAGCACAATGTTTACTGTCTGCTATGACCCACGGTGTGGGCGGAGAGAAACCCACAGCCCTGAACTGGGATCAGGCCTGGAACCAGCCGACAGATGGGGAAGAATGTTACAGGGAAGTGGTGAATGATTCCATGCCTGTGTGAAAATACATTAATCACAGATTCGCTCTGATTGTAAAAATAACGTGAAAGAATGAACCCAAACAGGGCTCTCTATGTTTCCTTCCCCAACTCCCACCATGTCCTCGTCCATTTTTTTCTTATTTCTTCACTCGGTTGTCTAAGCGTTTGCCTCTTTACTCTAAGATGTGTAATAATTGCTTTTTACCCTTAAACAGTTTGCTCGTCAAATCTCTACTTTTATCCATAAAACGTTGTATATTTTTTCTCCTCTCTGCACTCAGTCATAGTGTGAGTGGCTGTTGTCTGGAGCAGTGCCAGTACAAACAGCTTGAGCAAACCTGCTTTCAGAACAGGGTCCATAAGAGCATTTCTCCCCCGCTAGCTCATGAGTGTGTGTGTGTGTGTGTGTGTGTGTGCGTGTGTGTGTGTCTGTGTGTGACGCACTCACATGACTAAGTCCAGGACACGGTGCCAAGAGTGTGCGAGGTCAACATGCACATCCTCATTTGGATTTAAACAGGGCAGGATCATCTAACCACACAAATATGCACATGTTCTCTTGATGAAGAATGAACTGTGCTCACTCGAACATCAGGACACACTGCGCACACATGCCATGATCCGTCACATGTATTATTGATGATTGCTCTGAGGCATGTTCATTACCTACGCTTATAGCAGTGTGGTGGTAAGACAGCAGTACCGGCAGCACGCAATGACAATTTTTTTTCTAAATACAAACTCTTTATACCAATTTGCCTGGCTTCCTCAATTGCCTCTGTAATTATTACTCAAACACTAGACCTGATGGGATTGTGTGTTTCTCTGTGTCACTATAGGCAACAACTTTCTCATTTCTCCTAGCCTTTTTATTTAAGTTAATAAGAAAACTGTTGATAAGTGCAAATTACTACTAATCACAACTGGCTATGTTTGTGGGTGGGAAGCTGGTGAGGGGTCATGTTATTGTCATATTACAGTGCCTCTTTCTGGTTGGGTGGTTAAACCCGCAAGCCCAAAATAAGTGTAAGTTAAAAGACAATCTAATTTCATTGCTAAAAAGGCTTATATCTCAATCATTTCTTCTTTCTTTAGGGCCAGAGTGGCTCAGTGGAAGGACTTTTATAAAAAAGCTAAATTGGGTTTTTTTTGTTTTTGTTTGTTGTTTTGTTTTTTTTTCATATCTGTCACTATGTTTTCTAGGGTTTTTGCTACAGTGTTTTTCCTGAGACTGAACCACAGCTCATGCTTGTGTTTTTTTCCTCCTCCGTGTTCAGATTCTCCAGCATTTCTCTGCTCGGCTCTCAGAGTCTCTGGCCCGCCTGGAAATTCTCTCCGTTGCCTCCAGTCCACCCTCGCGCAGCCTGCCTGCCCTCTTCGCACGTTGCTTACTACTGTCCATTAAATAAACATCCATTGGCTGATTCTCTGCCTCCAGTCTCTGCTTTCTGGGTCCAAACAAAAACCCCAACCTTAACACCAAATCATTCCTTTTAGGTTCATCTTTTCTTATTACCAGCACTGAGAGACTCTTTTGATTGTCTCTTCGAGGAGTCTATGCAGTGTGGTTACAAAAGCTCAGATGTTGGCACTGTCATCTTCCTCCACAGATAATTCTGCTTCAACCTGTTCTCTCTATTGTAGAAATAATGACTGCAGCTTGTCTCCAAATCCAAACCCGCATCTGTGCTCTTGAACAAGACAGATTGCCGTCATTAATGCAAAGCGGGGAAAAAAATGGATGCACGGATGTCACCCAAGCTGCTTAAAAAAACCACCTCCAACAACGGTGAGTCATCACGTCAAACTCCCCGACTCCTGAGGAAGAGCATGAGAGAGTAGGGGGGAGAGAGAGAGAGGAAGCGAGACAGATTGTTACATCATCATCCACACCCTAAACTCGTAGCAAAACACTCAAAGCGAATTTCTGCTGTTTTTAAAGTTTAAAGCTTGAGTTGTAAATTCTGGTGCCGTGTCTGAATGTAAGTTTTCCTGACATGCCAACCCCGAGGCAAACACAATCCACGAGCTGCAGAGAATTCCCGGAGAAAACAATGGAGATGTAACATCTTTTCAGGGCCAGCGCTCGCCATATTTTTCAGCATTCATTTGCACAGCAACAGCCACCCAACGGTGAAGCGACACACTTTCTCAGCAGGACAGTGGGCAGCTTATACAAGCGGAGCTCCACTTTTGACAGCAGCTGTTATTGAATGCTAATTCACAATCCCCATCTTGTGTTTGTGTATCCATGTATTCATTATTGGCACAGGGCACACTGAACACTGGATCATAATTGTGTGCAGCCACCGAATGATTTCAGGAGGAGTTGCCCTCTTCAGTAGAGTGGAGCTGAGTCGCCACAATGCGGTATTGTTCGGCGGCGAGCTGATATGAGCTTTCCTCTTATCCATTTTCACTTTTGCAATAACAAAATTTGGAAGGGTCGCAGAAAAGAATCAATAATGTGTTTCTGGTGGGAATCAGAGTCTGTGATGAGAGAGGTTTGTATTTCAGTCAGCCAGACCAAGGTGAAACTCCAGCCCAGGCCAAATCTCTGTGGGAATGAGGTAGAGGCAGGACTGAATACTCCTTATTCATGGATGATGCCCTCTCTCTCTGTCTTTCTTTCTCTGACTCTCTGTGACATGTTAACTTTCTGTTGCCTGGGGCGGACCTGAGAGCTAGAGGGGGAAAAGTTCACAGCGTGGAATTAATTGGCATCTTTGATTAAAGTTGGAAACCTCTGGACTTGTCACATGTGGAAGTGAAGTCTGAGGGCTTTGGTTAAGATTTGGCACAAACATGAGAGCCAGAAAAGAGGACGAGACAGATAATGTAGATGAGACAGAGGTTGCTGCAACATTCATTGCAAGTGTCTTATTCAAACTCAGACTTAGTGCGTGCTGTTTAAAACTGAACTATGCCAAAGCAATAAGATCATTTCTAATTTCCAACACATTTTATAAGTGTCTTTTAAAATAAGGTCACAACGATGAAAAGTTGAAGTTGAATTCATAAACAACAAAATGGATTCTTACTCAATTCATTATTGTCAGGCTTTGCTGCTACAACCACACTTTGTCTGAAAGGACCAGAAGCTATTGTTAGCTAACGGTAGTGCACAATGGGAGTTATGTGCACGATTTTGAAGCAGTCACATAATGTTTTTTTTTTTTTAGAATGTCCTTATTTTTTTGCTTCGATGAGAAACGCTTCACCCAATACATTCTCAGTAATAGTTTGGACCAGTGTTGTCAAGTCTGCTTATTAAAAGTGACTTTGGGCTTGTTTTTCTATGAAGTCACTGGATCTGTCTGCTCCAGAAATACGACAAAGAGTGTGCAAAAGAGTCCAAACGTGCTTTACTAAACTAAAGATGCTAAAGTAAATAAAGACGCTGGTAAAAGTAAAAGCACTGATTCAACTTGTTTTGGAAAAAGTACAGAATCTAAAGTGTACTGTAATGTAATGTATGACTGTCCCTCTGAAGGACATTTCTGTGCAAAGCTAACTGAACCTCACATCATGTGATTAAAATACTATTAGATTTATAGGTAGAATCAGTAGCATTGGTCCAGAAAGTTAGTTGATTGTGTCTCCTACTGATCTTGCAGATATTGCACATGGGTGATAATGCAGTACACATGATATAGTCAGTGTAATGATATTATTGAAATCCCTAGTGTTACAGGGTTATATGACTTTGTTATTGTGGAAAAAGGAACATAATACTGTTCCTCCATAACATTCACAGATGCGGTTCATTATATGCAACATCTTATCTTTTGTTTTAATTCATGAATTCATTCATAGCTATGTTTAGGTTCCTTGGATTTAAAAAGAAAAATGTAAAATTACAAGGCACACTATTTCTCAAAAGCTTTCTTGAAATGCAAAAGGAAATCATACTGTATGTAGAAATTGATGAAGTGGCCCCTTCCCCTCTCATGAAAATGGGCTGTCCCCATGCATTTAACCACAACCTTGAAGATCCAGAGCACTGCTTAGCTGACTTGTATACAGTGCCCAGCATTGCACTAGCAAACACCTTGGTGTGTGGGGCAGATGTAGCTGAGGAGGTAGAGCGGGTCGTATCTATCTATCTATCTATCTATCTATCTATCTATCTATCTATCTGTCTGTCTGTCTGTCTGTCTGTCTGTCTGTCTGTCTGTCTATCTATCTGTCTATCTATCTATCTATCTATCTATCCTTCGTCTGTCTGTCTGTCTGTCTATCTATCTATCTATCTATCTATCTATCTATCTATCTATCTATC
>OMLP01023256.1:4852-15775 GCA_900302685.1 Spondyliosoma cantharus | reverse complement strand
TATAAAATGCATTTTACTAATCGGGCGCAAGCATGCAACCCTGAGAGGCCAAACTACCTTAATAATACAATGTACCCAGCCATCCACTCGACACAGCATTTATTAACCTGGCCGCAAGACAGAACCATGCAGGGTATTGCTCATGGCCTTCTGAGCAGATACGATTTCTCGGAGTCCGGGGCGGACATAGCGCTCAAACGCCGATGACGACCAGCGGCCCATAGCCTTGACCGTTGAAGCAGGAGCGACCTCTGCCGCGGTGGTTGCGGCGCCGATGCGGAAGGAGTGGGCGGTGTACAGGTGGGGAGGCAGTCCGCAGTGCTGGCAGATCCGGCGGAGGTGAGTGGTGAACCAAGACCGGGAAACAGGCTTTCCTTTGTTAGTCAGGAACAAGGGCTCGATCGGATTTGCCGGAGATCGCAGTTGAAGATACCGGATCATGGAGGACAGAGGACAGAAAGCAGAGTTAGTTTGGGAGATTGCGATGGTTGATCCTTTACCTTCTTTATCCGTTTTGGAGTGCTTAAGGTGAATGGAGTACATATCGGCTTTAATGGTGATATCTGAAATGGTGAGGTCGTGCAGGGGATTAAAGGAATCTGAACTGGTGGTGAATTCGCCACACCTGAGGAACCCATAGAATGCTGTGAGAAAAAGTGCTTCTAATAGGGAGTCTATGTAAGCCCCCCAACACCCTTGTCTTAAATGGGTCACCATGTTGTGAATTAAGGTCAGAGAAAATGGAAGGCGCTTATCGTGGCTTCTTGGCTGCTCCTTATCTAGCCCTTTGAAGAGGAGGCGTATAGAGGGATGTCCGAGAAGGTTACTGACGGAAGGATCTGCACATCTCAAATGAAACTGAATGCCTGCCACAGATGCCTTAATAGAAGAAGGTTGCATTTTTCGAGATTGAAAACAATGGACTATGAAGGCACTGATTACGGGTACGTTGACAGGTATCACAGGGATGGAAAAAGCTGCAGAGAAGGAAGAAAAATGGGACCAGGCGGATTCATACATCCTTAGAGTGGATTTTGCCAGTCCGTTTCTCATGTAATGAGAAGCAGATTTCATGTAGTCGTGGAGGGTGCCCTTTAATCGAGTACCGTCTGGGTGAAGGCTGGGCAGTCCAGGCCTCGACGAGCTGCGTTGGGACGGAGAAGTCTGAACTTCTGAAATTTAAATCGGGACAAAGAGTCAGCAGTAGAATTATCAAGACCAGGAAGGTGGGCGGCACGGAGAGTGAAGTTACACATGACGGATGTCCATGTTAAACGGCGGATGAACCTGTTGATAAAGGGGATAGAGGAACGCCCTTTATTGATGATATTTACGGTTGCTTCGTTGTCACAAAACACTACGATTTTTTTCCGGCACCAATCCGAGCCCCAAAGTAGGCATGCCACTATCACAGGGTAGAGCTCCAATAATGCGGTAGATTGAGCATTTTGGGGCAAGGAACGCATTTCTTTTGGCCAGACATCCGCAAACCATGCATTGTTGTAGAACCCCCCAAAACCAACAGAAGGCGCTGCGTCGGTGAAGAATTCAAGGGATGCCGACGTTTCTGGCTCCTCGTTGTGGAAAAAAGATATGCCATTCCAGTTATCGCAGAGCCGGGACCAAAAGCGGAGATCTGATCTGCAGCCTTCGTCCAGGTTTATGCGATCGTGGAGGTTGCTTACCGTTTTTGAGAGGTCCAGTAATCTAGAGATGAAAGATCTGCCTTGGGGAATGATTCTCATGGCAAAGTTTAGGTGTCCTAGCAGAGATAGCAGTTCGCGCTTCGTCATGGTGGCTACATTTAGAGCGGCTTTCATGATTTCACGGATGCGGGTCAGTTTTTCGAGAGGCAGGGATGCCTGCATTAAGGTGCTGTCGAGATTGATGCCTAAGAATTCTATCTCTTTCTTAGGGCCAGTAGTTTTCTCTGCTGAGAGGGGAATGCCAAGGTGAGTGAAGGTGTCTTTTAAGGAGTTAATGCATCGATCTGGTTGGGAATGAGGGTAGTCGACCACTAGAAAGTCGTCGAGTAAGTGTAGAACAAAAGGCAGTTTACAGTTGTTTAGCAGGATCCAGCAAAGCGCCTCAGAAAGGGAGTTGAATATGCAAGGGCTGCTGCGACACCCAAATGTAAGTCTTACCGAAAAATATGACCTGTTACGCCATTTGACGCCGAAAAGATGCCATTGGGATGGATGCAGCGGCATCACCTTGAAGGCGTCTGTTATGTCAGCCTTGCCTAGCCATGCCCCTTTGCCTGCGAGCTTGATGAACTTGATGGCATTATCCACGGAAGCATAAAACAAGGAGAAGGGGGCAAGTGGGATGAGGCTGTTAATACTCGGGGCGCTGTCATCGTGGGGGGCTGACAGGTCTATGATCAGACGCTTTTTTCCCGAATATTTGCGAGTTGCTATGCCGAGGGGGCTAATACGGAAGGTGGGAAATGGGGGATCGTCATATGGTCCGATCATATAGCCCTTCTCGACCTCTTTGGCCAGTAATCTATCCACTATCTCAGGTTCTTTCAGCGCCGATTGGAGGTTGCTGCAGACATGGGTGATTTTTGGGAGAAAGCAAAGCCCGGCAACGAAACCCTGAATTAAGCCTGTAATGAGGTAGTTCACGAAACAGCGATTTGGATGTCTCTTCAAAGAATTGCTCAGCCTGGAGACGTTGACTGGAGTAGACGGTTTATTCATTGGTCTTTCATTAGCCGAGTGCGGCGAGGGCACACGGACCTGGGGTGGCTGTCTCCGCAAAAGCTGCAAGCATGAATGAATTTACATTTAATAAATCTGCAGACATTTTCGTTGAAATTGATACAAAGTGGCGGCTGCCATGATTTACTCTTCTGGGTCACCTTAGCGGTGTTTCTCTCTGCCATTTTTTGCGACACTTGCGAAGGCTGATTATGCTGGATCAGAGTTTTTGGGCAGAGACCTGCTGTGTGTGAGAAGGATCCACACACCGCACAAGAGAGGGCTTGGTGCCCTGTGAAATGTCTACTGATTAGAGTCAGATCGATGACGGACCAATCTAGCCTTTGATTGAGTTTTTGGATGAAGAGGGCTGCTTTAGCTGAGAAGGATTTGTGGTACTCATAAAACAGAGTACCTCCATATGACATGGCTAGATCGGAGATGATGGCTAGATATGTATCCAGTTCAGCTCTGCGCTCTGGGTACACCTCGCAAATAATGTCTCTGAAGATGCCGAAGGCTACATTGAACTCTGCCATGTTTAAGATTTTTGACAGTCTGGGGTCACTCTCTTTTAATATCACGGAGACATCTCCACAGTCGACCAGACGTCTGCCACAGGACTCTGCGGAACACAGAAGGATTTTTACCAGGTTAATGTCATTACCTGCCAGGATCTGATTCCGCAGCTGAGGAGAGACGGCAGCTGCTGGCGGAATGAAAGGAACTCCGGTCGGGACGGCTGGGACTGCAGTTCCCAGGGTTCTGTGCGGCGTGATGACGATGGGGGGCGTGCCGGATGTTGTGGTCGTCGGTGATACGAACAGCGGTCCGAGCTGAGGAGATGAGTTTTGGGGTGCGCTGATAGAAGGACTCTCTAAGCGGTGGATCCGGGTGTCCATCTCGTTGAGAGAGGACTGGATGTTAGACAATGCGGCGAGGACTGGGTCTCCGACTTGCTGGTTGATATGGGCTCTCGGGCGTTTGGCGGGGATGCTAGCGCTAGCGCCGGAGAACTCATGGCTGGCGTTGGTGCTGGAACGTGGACAGTGCTTCTTTTTTGCTGTGGACTTTTTTGAAGCGGAAGAAGGAGCGACGGGAGGAACGGTGGCTGCGACAGGAGCGTCAAGGTGGTGCATGGCGAATTTGAAGAGCTCCTTGTGGCTGGCCCCCGAAGGGGCAGGGATGTTGCGGCGGAACAGAGCTTCCAGAAGTTTTGGAACCGGCCAGTCTTTGGTTGACGGGCCTCTCCTATTTGCCAGCCGGGAGCTGCGGCGGACCTGGCAGCTCTCTTCTGGACTTTCCTCGGGTGCATCCTCCTCGAGCGGCGTTTCGAGGACGGACCCGTCCGAGTCGGACGAGTCGCCTGGCTCAAGATGGGACATCATGAGCGGGAAAAGGTGGTAAGTAGAAGATATTCAATCAGATTTCTATATTCAAGCTTGCCGGCAGCAGCGGTGTGCATGTAGCAGAGGGATCAGTGTGAGACGCTGGGTTTAAATGGACCGCCTAATTTGGAAGAGGGGCTGTGGTTGGACGGAGACTGATGCCGATTAGATCAGCTGGCTGTCAGCTGGTTACAGCTGGGGCTTACGACTTCCATGTCCTGCATGAATTTGCGCTATGCTTCATAAGTAACGAGTAACGTAAAATGTTACTTTCCACAGAGGGTAACTATGTAAAGTAAGGGATTACTTTTTTAAGAAGTAACGAGTAACGAGCAAACACTACTTTTTAAAAGTAACTTCCCCAACACTGCTAATAATGTAATTAAATATAGTCTGAATAATGTATCAGAAATGAAATATGTGCAAGGGTGTGTGTATGTGTGTGTGTCAGGCTGAGTCCTGGTGGTGGGGTGAGTGGTCAAGTTGAGTTCTGGTTCAGGAGTCTAATGGCCTGACGAAACAGCAATATTTTCCTGCTACCCTGAAATAGTCTCTGTCTTTACATTATCAGTACTGTTACTAGATAAAGGAGTGATAATAATACAGTAAATGCTTTGAATTTATTAGATATAGCTGTGCAGTATTCTTAATAGACCGGATAGCAGCAGATGACAGAAGGCTCATTACAACCAGAAGAGACATAAGACTTTTATTTTTTAGAGACTTGAGACTTGACTTGGACTCGTGACCAAAGACTTCAGACTTGATTGGACTTGCAAAAAAAGACTTGTGAACATCTCTGCTCGTTACTGAGGCAGTCCGATGTTACCGTAGTCGGCACGTTTTCGTAAAAAAATTAAACGCAACCACTGTCTCTTCTGTTCTTCAGTAGCTGGGACAGAATATAGGCACTTATGTTGATTTTTACAACCAACAACAGAGCAATTTGCGTGTCTAGCTCTGAGCAACGACATTGCGAAACACTGCTATCTCACCGCAGGACACAGCGAACTTCACCTCGGGGATGAATGCCCCCCTCTCAGATAGGGGGAGAGGGGGGAGTGTTTTCACGCAGAGGAGGCCAGCCTATGAAAATCTCTCCTGTCGTTACGTAAGGACAGGAGCTGAATCTGAACAGCCTGGAGGAGCCCCGTTTTACCAGTGGGTGGGCTGCAGAGACGATGCAGGACTCGTTTGCTTTCCTCATTCTGGGAGATGGTAGGCTCAGGGAGGCTCAGTTTACATATGTAGAGACCAGAGAAAACGTGTTTTTCATAATATGGGACCTTTAATGCCTTTACATACTACGCAGTTCCCACCGATGATGAAATAAATGTCGGCAAGACAGAAATGTAACAGTCATGTGACATAGATGCAGGACAATAGGAACGAGTAGGTAGAATAACATCAAATTATTTCACTTTTGTACCAAATTTTAGAGCCATTACTGTGAAGCTATTCCTTTTTGCGTTGTAGGCCAAAGGAGCTTTCATGCATTTTCATTGAGATGATATGATTTTCATGTAGTGGTCCATATGTTTTCTCTGTACTTCAGCAAGGTTCTTTACTTAAACGCAATGCCATGCCCTTGTTTTGAGTCAGTGAGTACTGTCCTTGCATTTACTTGAAGCTGTCTGAGGGCATGCCAAATTTGATTTACGGTAGTTTGGAGTAATCTTCTATCTTGCCCAGTAACCAGCCCTCTGACAAATCCCTGCTCCATGTATTTCTATCAGCACTGAGGCTGCTTCTCTGTACCTGTGATGTGACCTCTGTGACCTTCCTGTGCAGCAGAACAGGAGAGAAGTGAAAAATCCCATCAGTTAAAGTGAGACTCTCTCAGTATGGAACACGTGAGTCTGTCTAACGTGCAGCACCATCTAACAAAGGCAACGTGTTGTGGTGGACAGGAGGCTTTACATCAGACTAATGAATGAAATGGGTCTGTATAATCCTCTGCCTATATAATCTGTACGTTGCAGAGCTAAGAGGATTCCGGCGGAAATCATTATTACCATTTCTTCTCAAGCCGTTTCCAGTGATTTGGCTGATAATTATAATTAATGAGCGAATTGGGGAAAAAAAAAAAGGGGACTCGCACATGAGCCTGAAAGTGACATTCGGAGACAAAGAACAGAAATTCTGTATGACAAACAGCATATGCATCACTGGCATTTAGAGGAAAAGGGCTGCGTTGCATCAAAAAAATGGGAACAGATTGTACTATAGATATCACTCATGGAAACTCAACACAACAATGCTGCTATTCTGTTGCGACGTACTCAAATGAGAACATCTGCAGCGGTTTGAAACATTAGTTCACAAACTACCAGGCCAGATCCCTTGAGGCTAAACCTGCTGAAACACATCCCAATAACACAAACCGGGGCATGACTTTGATTAGATTCTTAAGGAATGTCCTTAATCCCTATGCACGTTGCGTTTTAGTCGCTTGCCAAATTCCTCACATTGTCTCCACCTCGTTCCCTCCATCTAACATAAAAGGGGAATGAAAAAGGGAGAAAATACAGCAGGTGGAAGTAGGTCAGAAAAGCCTTTCTGTGTCAAGTGTTGCATATGCATTAATATGATTTAAAACAGCTGCAGCAGTGACAACAACAACAACAACCAGGTGGTATGAGAATCAGCTCAGCTACAAGGGTGTCCTCCCTTGAGAATGAAGGTTGTCACTGCTGTCGCCAGTTTGGTGTCACTTATTGCACCTTTAATAAACACTTCTGGCTGTGTAGAGTGAAGTGACAAAGAGACGACGGGGATGTGCGCGAGTATGAATGCGTGTGAGTCTGTGTGCATGTTTCTGTGTGTTTGCCCGTACTCATGTATTATTCACGCTTGTGTCACAGCCTCTGCATTGCTTTTACTAGCATCAAGGATTTCTGCACTGTTTGCACGTGTTGTTGAGCAAATCCAATAATTATTATTATGACAGAAGTTAAATTTGGATGATTTTCCACCCTGACAGTCATAACATTAATCATCAAGGCCATTTTTTTTTCTGACCAGTCAATAATATTAGCCTCTTTGGTCTAAAAATAATAACCAAAGCCTTGCATGCACATTGCAAACCGTGTTCATTTGTTTATGTTTGTGTGTGTGTAGGAGTCACACACACACACACACACACACACACATTTACAGAGAGAGAAAGAATGTGTGTGAGAATGTGAGTGTTTGTTTTGCGTGAGTCTGAGCCCTCATTGTTCAGAGGCTGCCTGTCTGCCTGAATAACAGAAGCTCTCTTATCTCCGCAGCGGGATGGGAAACACAGGGTTTACAGCATTTGTGTTGCAAAAGCCAGAGCTCAGCGCTCAGAAACACATGAAGCTGACTCTGTCCAACACACAAGTGTGTGGTTAAAAATAGAAGCCCAACACAGGATATCTGAAGCAGCCCGTCTCTGAGCTTCTGCCTTTACGGTTGCTGTGTGGGAAACGAAAAAAAGGGGCTGGGGGTTGTGGTTGGTGGAGCTGAATAAAGATTGTGTGGGCGTGAGGGTGATCCCCTTGTTGTTTTCTCTGTCTGTGACTCCACTTTCACTCAAAACCCCAGTGTGCGCCACAGAGGGAAACATCATGCACTCACTGAATTCTAATTTCTGGCCATTACCGTGCTTGGATTAGATCACTTTGATACTGAATATAAATGATATGGCATTTTTGTAATTAATGAAGCTGGATTACCAAAAAAAAAAAAAAAAAGTTATCTAATCTGAAAATGTTTGGACTACTTCAAAACCAAATGTTGAAAATGTTGCATTTTAAGCTAAAGCACCCTAACCCAAAAACTTAAGTTCCACAAATACCTCTTTGACATTTTTCAATGTAAATACAGAGAATTTTGCATATTCAGCATTGCCAGTGGGTCTGTCTCGTCTCAGTTCTGGCACAAACTGCAGGTGTACTGTTTTTCAATCAAAGGCCAAAAGAGGAGCACTTCCTCAAAATGTTCATCTTCCATTTTCAATGTAAATAAAAGCTCCATTAATAAAGTAGAAACAGACAACCTTTCAACTTTCACGTCTCCCAGTGTTCCCTGTAGTATTACTGTTGGCGCCACTGCCGCAAAATACAGTGTTAGCAAAATGGCTCCCGCTAGCAGCCAGGCTCCTATCCAAAGCCAAAAAAAACCTCAAGGATCTAATTTTTCCCTAGAAATCCTGATTTCAGTGCTATAAAAAGACAGAGTTAAGCACCTGGTTGTATTAATAAGTAGACAGGCTTTGTAACTTTCTGATCTAGTAGAAAGAAGGCCGGTTTTGCACCGTCTCAAGTCCTGCTGGTAAGAGGAAACACATGTCAGCAGAGGGACACACATTGACACAACACCGGCGTTCTCCATCGAGTGAATGCCCGTCCGTTCACTCTTGTTTCTATCACTCTGCCTCTTCACCTTCTTTCCATCAATGAGGTTATTTTTCTTTTGCTTTGTGGTTTCCACAGTGATTCCAGTTGTTCCACTGTTCCTTGGGGATAGTGACCGGGGAAAACATTGCCTCGTCCTCTGTTGGTTGCGCAACAGCAGACATGTTTCCTGTGTGCCATACTTTTCGTCCTTTCATTTTGATGAGAGAGAGTGGCAGACCATTAAAAAAAGCATAGTGAAAGTGAGGTTGGTACGGGTGTCGATCCATACGTGGATTGTGTCATTTTGCTACAGCCATTACACTTAGACACAGTGGTAAGATTAGGATTCATGGTTGAGAAAGCTGCAACAGTATAAAGTTGTAGTAATCCCATAATAGTAATCCTTCTGTCAGTACACAGAAATGCCTAATCTGCAACACTGAGCTCCTGTGGTTTGGGGAGGAATAATGAGGTATAACACTAATAACACCCTCACTGTCAGATTTTACATGTGAAGGAAAATCTGATTCATCTGCACCTGGAAAGTTGTTTTGAATAATGTTTTGTCTTTATTAGGCAGTGGAATGTTGAGACACATGACAAGAGGGTCAGGGAGGGCCGAACGTGTGTTAATGGCTCTGGGCCTCAAGAACTTGACGTTACACGATACGTTACTGAACACAACTGAGCAGAACAACAAAAGAACAACACAAAACACAAGACATGTTTTTTTTTTTGTCTTGTTTTTTTTTTGTTGCCATATTCTATGCATAAATCCAAAAAATGCAAGATTGGGAATGCTGGTTCGGTTGGCTGTATGAAGATCATTTAATTGCCCATTTCATGTTGGATAATATCTGCATTAAAAAAGAGTCTTTAATTACTGTAACTTGAGTTTTACTTGAAGATGTCAAAATGCAGATATGTATGTCATTCTGTGAAAGCTTAATGGAGCTGGCAGAGCAGCCACTCAGAAGTAATTTCGGCAAATTTCCCAGACATGCGATTTATAGTCAGACGATGGCCATCCTGTTGAGTTACAGTAGTATAGTCAAAATTTTGCTCTTTGGATGCATGAATTAACTTTATTTACAGTATATGGCACCTTTCATACACAGAATGGAGCTCAACAATTCATCGGAGACACAGGTTTTAGATCACACATATACATAACGTGAAGCAGAGAAAATAGCACTGACAGTTTATGATAGGCTTTACTCAAGATATAAGTTAGATAAGTTGTTTTTTAAGTTTAAACTCACTGAATCAGCAAGGCAAATCTTAAAAGGTAAAATGTTCCGTATTTTTTTGAGGTGTTGTGGTTAAAAAGCAGCTTCCCCAAAGGTTTTTGTGGTCACCTTGGGAATAGTTAAAAGGGGGGCTGTTGATGATCATAAAGTGCAAGTGAAACATGTGTGGTATAAATGGGGGTGAGGACATTTAAGGCCTTAAAAACTAACACAAAAAATTTAAAAAATAAATTCTAGAAGCAGCAGGAAGGCAGTGTAAGTTGCGAAAAACAGGAGCAATGTTTCTCTGTGTATAGAGAGTGTTGGACAGTAGTCAAGACAACTAGACACAAAAGCATGAACAAGCTTGTGAAGTGACTATAAATGTTTATCAGTGTCCATCATGCAAATACCACATCAGTAACAAGTCAGCATTCACCCATTCACATACAGATGCCTACACTGGTGGCAGAAGCTAGCATGCAAGGTACCACCTGCTCATCAGGATCAATAACCATTGAAACACACACTCATGCACCAGCAGAAGAGCCACCGGGAGCATTCTGGGGTTCCGTATCTGGCACAATTGGAAATGATACCGCCATCCCTCCAATCACTGGATGATACCTCCTGAGCCACAGCCTCCTCACAGTGTGTGGATATAAAACCTTTACCGTCACTTAAAGAAACTAATCTGAACACATGCAAACCTGGATTACATTTATGGTTGTGACACAAATCTCACCGACAATCTCTCTCTCTCTCTCTCTCTCTCTCTCTCATATATATATATATGTGAAACAAGTAGTGAGAAATAGAAGAAAAACTGGGAATGGTCATATAGAGGGAAACAGTAATCACAAGTTGCATCATATAAACTGTGTATGTAAACTAGTGTACGTGTGTGGGTAGTGATGGATTTATTTTGTGCATGTCTGGTTTTGTATTCTTCACATTTAGTAGCAGGTGAGGTTTTCTTGTCTTTCCCAAGTGTCTTTAAATGTGACTTTAGGTTTGTGTGTGTGTGTGTGCCTGTGTTTGTCTCTCATCCCTGGTTGTTTGTCCTCTCAATTCTTCTCTTCAAGCAATTTAAGTGTTGCACTGCAGCCTCGTGGGTCTGAACTGACACGTTCACAAAGCTGTGATTTATCACTCCGAATGGTGGATGTGTGCATTATCTGTGTGTGTGTGTGTGTGTGTGTGTGTGTGTGTGTGTGTGTGTGTGAGAGTGAGAGAG
>OMLP01023255.1:0-15760 GCA_900302685.1 Spondyliosoma cantharus | reverse complement strand
TACCTTTCAAATGTTCACAGGCAAACCTCAGTCTGGCTGTTATGTACCGCTCTTTGAGTAAAGGGGTTCTTCTGGGACGACGGCCCTGAAGCCCACCACGATGAAGAGCCCTCACAATTGTGTTCCTTGAAACATCAACTCCAGAAGAGGCCAGGTCAGCAACAATCATCTTGGCAGATGTCCGGGGCTTCTTGCTGACATCTCTGACTATTTTCCTCTCCAGAGTTCTTGAAATCTTGCGCTTACGACCATGCCCAGGTTCGTTTCTTAGAGAATTTGTCTCCTTGTACTTGGCAATGATGCAACGTACAGCGGTTCTAGACACTGTGAAACGCTTGGAAATGGGAGTATAGTCTTCCCCCTTCTCATGAGCCTCCACTATCTTCATTCTGAGATCAAGACTGATTTCCTTTGTCTTTGGCATGGCGAGTAAAAGTAGTCCCTCTCAATAATGTGTACAGGTGCCCTGTTCCTTGGAAAAAAATTCACATGGGGGTAATATTATTGACCACCCCATTTTTCACTATATTTGATATAAAGCAAGCCTAAAAATGTATTTTATATCCAAAATGTACCAAAAGCTACTAAATAGCACTGGTGAATGTTTGATTATATCAAGTTTTATCAATGCTGCAAACATTGGGAAGAATTTTAGGAAAATGTTCCATAATTCCTGGGGGGCTAATCCTAATTTTGGCCTCAACTGTATGTCAAGTATCGGGCTGATATTCAGCATTTTTTAAATTATCGGTATGGAGATTCAGATTCAGTCAGATTGCAGAAAAAAATAAACTGATTTAAACATGTGCTAATATGGCTCTGGTAAATCATCATCTAATACAATGCCCTGCACACAACAATATCTGATTGGTAACCATGTTAAACTCCTATAAACACTGAATAATAAGGATTTTTGGTGCCGATCACTGTGATTAGTGGCATAGTTTAGTTTAGTGGCATCAAGGAAAGAAATGTTGAGGAAAGAAATAATTATATTTAATATATTTATATATAAAGAAAAAAGTGAATAGGACACAGAATTTAGTGACACTGGGGCAATAATTATGTGTCAGTCTTTGTAGTGATGCATTTGTGCCCCGAAGCCAGCCACAGTCCTGCTGTGTGCCTCCGCTATAAGTCATACGCTAGGTAAACTAGCTCAGTCAGATGTTAACTCCGGTTGCTGTAAGGCTCGAAACAGCGTAGCGTCCACGCCAGACAGCATAAAATATATTTATCACAAACAGACAATCCCAAATGATGAATTGAACAGACTACTTCTGACTCCAATGGAGCACATCTTCTCCTGCTGTTACCACAGTTATCTAGTGCTAGTTATGATCACTGGCTGGCCACTCAACGTGAGATCTAAACATTGCGAGAATTGTTCTGTGGTACCAGTCCATCTATCCCCTCATACACAAACATTTTGATTTTGGGCAGGAGGGGAGTTACAACCGCAGAGTCTTGAGGTTATGTGGCTGTGACATTTTAGCAACACATAGACGAACTGTCTCCTGTGTTTATCGATCGGCTCTTCTGATCGGGTTCTATAGAGACCACAGATCAAATTTTTTACAACATATATCGACCAATAACGATCGGTGCCCGATTTGAAAACTCTAAATCTGCAAAGTAACTAGTGTGGAGAGTGGAGAGGAAGTATAAAGTAGCAGAAAATGGAAATACTCAAGTACCTGAAATTGTACTTAAGAACAGTACTTGAGTAAATTGTACTTAATTCATCACTGGTTGATCAAAATTTTTACACAAAGATTTTCATTTTTTATTGCAAATGGAAATCGGTCCCAAATATCTGTTATCAGTCTCCTTGATTTTTAATAATCGGTATTGGCCCTGAAAAAGCCGTATCGGTTGACCCCTACTTGAAACAGCTTGATCACTAATGAAGGCAATAAGATGAGAAAGCTCTGACACACTAGTAAGTAGACCTTTATGCATAGGTCATTTTCTTTATACTGTTGTCGCAAGTTTCAGAACTAAAATTATCATTCAGTCCAATACATTTTTACCCTATCAAAACGGTAGGCTGTGCAAAAAGACGGTGATAGTTCCTACACCGTTCATCAGAAGTTCAT
This sequence comes from Spondyliosoma cantharus, assembly GCA_900302685.1. Classification (NCBI taxonomy): domain Eukaryota; kingdom Metazoa; phylum Chordata; class Actinopteri; order Spariformes; family Sparidae; genus Spondyliosoma; species Spondyliosoma cantharus. The sequence goes on along the minus strand of OMLP01023255.1, from coordinate 13,661 downwards.
GTTTATATCCTCAAATTCAATCTGACAGTCAGCACTTTCACCTGTTAAGTACTAGCCTCTATTTTGTGTCTCTACTTGATAATGAACAGAATGTATCTCCAAGGTAACTACAAGGTTTATTTAAATAGTCAAGGTATCGTAATAAAGGGAGTACTTTAAATATTTGTTTGGATGTGTAAGTATAAGTATATATGTCACTGAGTCTGAGTAAATGAAATTGGCCCAAGGAAAGTATGCACATGCAGAAAGATTATTTTAAAAATTGCAATTTTAGAATGAATATCCCTGGGGAATTATGCAGCTGCAGCTCCAAATCTCTAGCAAACCATATCAAAACATCTGAGCATTACCTCTGCCAAATGTTATGCTAATAAAGTGAATCAGAACAACATGAGAGGTTTTACTCCTGAGTACTCCACCATCTGCGCCATTTAAAATTTCTCAGGTACCAAACTATAAATTTAACTTATATGTTACCATAGGTGCTTAAAATATAGCCCAATCTGGCTCTGCTTGGGCTTAACGGGTTAACCTTGTAGTCATTATCTAATTACAAATTTCAAATCAAATCGAAGGTACCTGATTACAGACACAAAAATCCAAATCTAAATACTTACAGACTGCAACTTAAGACCATTCAAAGGAAAGAATTTGAATCTACAGTAAGTGTGATTCATCTTTATATTTATCTGTATAAACTAACATAATGAGACATTAAGTCAACAGTGATATTTACCTGAGGACACACTCCCTCCACAGCATCAACAACTACAATGGAACCATCACACAGTCTGACAGCAGTGGAAACTTCAGAGGAGAAGTCGACGTGACCAGGAGAATCAATCAAATTTAGTAAATACTCTTGATCTCCTGTGGACACCAAAGACACATGAACACCGTTTAAAGTCTTCTCCTCAGAAAATTTTGTTTAGATTGCAGAGAATTTAACAACTTTTGATGTACAGTAAAATCAAACTCCAATTATAAAATAGTGTAGCCCAGAGCATAACACCTACTTATTGATGTGCATCTTTTTTTAATACAAAATGTAAATGAAATATAAATTGAAGCTATGTAGCCTCAGACCACTTCAGGGTTAATCTTTGACATTATGTGGCACATGATAGGCCATTTAAAAGTCACACACCAAATTGGATGGGGACTGGGGTAAAGCAAGTAAAAGAAAAAACAGGAAATTACAGAAAATCATAATAGATTAAGTAACTAGAATGTAATGAACAGCATGGAATGATAGCTTCCCACAGTAAGAAATGTTTAAATGAGAATTTTACCTCAGGGCTAACCAAATTGGCCTTACCGTGTCTGTAATGCAGAGAGATGGCACTGGACTTCATGGTGATTCCTCTGATCTGTTCATCCTCCCGGCTGTCCAGGTACCTCAGCTGCTCAATTAATACATACATAGAATTAAACACAAATAATGATTAAACAACTGAACCTGGAATCTTGAACAACATGTACAGGTCATAGAGGATTAAAAATAAAGTCACTTACCCTCCCAGCCAGTCGACTTGATATGATACCATTACTTGCCACTAAGCAATCAGCCAGAGTAGTTTTACCTGCAAAGACGGAGATCATTCCGAATGATTTAGCAGCATTCACCTTCACCTGAGCATTATTATTTATTAACATTTACAACTGTTTAATACATGGCATGTACATTATGTAGCATTTCATTATTAACAGTCAAATAATTATTGACTAAAGTTTAATTAACAATACATTTGCCATTCATAAATGATGGCTATTATAACGTGTTACCTGATGCTGTGAAAATTGTATCCATATGACACCAACCCTACATCAGATCTAATCAAATCTAGTTTATTTGAGTAATAACAACTACATGTGTTGTTTTTCTTGTTCTACCGAATGTTTTAAAGCTTTAAGAGTTAACAGTAGAGGTGGGCGCAAATATGGATACAGCTGTATAACACATTGCTTCCTCTTGCATCATGAATATCAAAACACACACTTCTCGTGTTCAGTACTTTCAACAGTAAATATTCTGTCGACTGCGCACAATCAGGGCTCCAGAAGGGTGAATGGCGTTTCAACTCACCATGATCAACATGGGCCAGGATGCACAGATTTCTGGTGTTGGCAGGGCTCCTCTGCAGGGCAATAATCTTATCCAGGCTGGTGAGTCCCATGGCAAGCTCCTACAACACATGGCCACACTGAACATACAGCTGGTAGCTAGACTAACCTGGTTTAAACAGCTCATGTATTACTCATGATGATGTAGCACAGTGATACAGTGATAGCTCTGTGACAAAGTCTACATTACAGTACATAAAGTCATGTTACAGTGCACGGTTTCCCTACTTGCTACATACGTTAGCTAAAGTTGCATAGCTAGTGTCGACTGTGGCTGTGTGCTGTAGGACTACACAGTATGAACAGTGAGTGATTTCAAAACCTTGACTTTATTAATAACAGTAACGTTACAGTGAACACAAGCGACCAAACTACACTGGTCACGACCTTCTGTCACTCATATGACTGTTAACTGTAACAGGTGATGCCCGCTAACACTGTGGCTAGCTTAATCCAAAGTATTGTCAGGAAGAGGAATGGGAACCCATCCTGTCTCTTAAGTCTCCACACAACACCACCACCGCATGCTGCCCTGCGGTGTCCACTTAAATACAGCAGAAATATGAGAACAAACGCATACTTTACAGACATGTGGACACTCTCGACTCACGTTGTTGTCCCGGAAGTTGATATGGCACGTTAGCTTATGGCCACGCCTGTTCGCTAACATTGGTGCTGCATTCAGGCACACGTTAAAAACGAGCGTTATCCTGCACCTTCATTAACTTGAGCGAAAATACGATTAGACAGCATTCATTCATAATTCATTCATTTAAAAACGATGAATCCAGCTATGAAGTTGTACATTTTGCTGGGATACAGCATCACTTCGATACAATATCTAAAACAGCAACTGAGACTTCCTGCTATTAATACAGTATGCATTCACTGAGAAAAACTCATTTTCACATGTAGTTCTGAATGTTTGACCAGATGGAGGAATATGTTTGACCAGGTGGAGGAACATGTTGGAACAGGTGGAGGAACATATCTGAAAGGGTGGTGGAACATATTAAAAAAGTGTGGAGGAACATGTTTGAAAGGGTGGAGGAACATGTTTGAACAGAAAATAGTTTCTTCAACTTTGTGTGTTCCAAGTAGTCACTTGGGTGTGGATGATTAGGACCCATTCCTGCGGAGAGATTTTAATATCAAGTTAATTTTCTTCTCTTTTAGGTGCCTTTTTATGTAGTTTGTTGACTATTTCTTCATTTTACCATTTATTTATTGTTATTACAATATGTTACCAAAAGATATTCAAGAAAATCACAGCATGTTTCAACTGCCACATCCACATACAATGACTGACAAAGGATCGCAGGTAGATGTAGTTTCATTATAAAAGAGTCAAAAAAGTTTGGAACTACTATCTCATTGTGTCCAAAAAGTGCAACTTCACTTTTTCACCAGAGAAGTAAGCAGCAGTATAATATTAAAATCATGTGATACAGTAATATTTATACCATACTTATATACTTATACTGTCCATATTCACTTTTTCATCCAATTGGTTGGGAGGGAGTCATGCTCTGCAGGGTCGAGGTGAAGTCTAAACAGATGAGTCTTGAGTCTTTTGCGGACGATGTAGAGTGATTCCACTGTCCTGACATTGGTCGGGAGTTCGTTCCACCACTGAGGTGTTAAAACATAGAAGAGTCATGACTTCGCTGAGCGGGCTTTGTTTGTGATGGGGGTACTAGCCGGCCAGCTGATGTAGAAGAGCGAAGTGCTCTCGCTGGGGCGTGTGGTCTGACCAGTGTTTGGAGGTAGACGGGTGCTAGCCAAGCAGTTTCCACATGGTTCAATCTGTGCTTACAGTTATGCTTAAAATGTCCTGGACCCATCTCTGTGTCCAGAGATGGACACACACATGAAACAAGAAGATTTCCCAAAGTGTCAGAATTGACCCCAAAAAATCCGTCCCTGGCACATTTTAGATATGTAAAACCACAAAAATACGTTTGAAAACACATAAGCTCCATCCCCCTCTCTGAAAAGTTCAGAAAATAAAAGTTTATTTTTCTACATGAAAGCAGTGATAGTAACAAATAAAAGAAAAAAATCCTAACTCAACCCACTTACTAGCGACGGTTTGACACGTCCATGTGTGGAGGAAGACTATGAGATGTGGATGAAAGCTCAGGGGGAAAAAGCTAGCAAGTGGGCCGTGAGTTAAGATTTTCTTTCAGAAGTCCAACCACTGGACACGAGCTGTAAATTTCACTCAATTTGCAATCTGCATTTCACGCTTTCACATCAAAGAAACAAAGTTTTATTTGTCAAAATAAATACAAGCAAAAAACAGGACATTTATGAAGTGATCAAACTGTCTTTATTCCTTTGCATTGTAATATAAAGCACATTAATGATTTGTTGTACTATCTCGTGTTCCCAGTCAAACTGCAAGTCCACAAGTGTTGAAATGTCACCACATCAGATATACTTTAAAATCACCAGTAGCTAGGAAGGAACACTGAAGAACGCATGTTGCTGACTGGTATTTCACAATGGAGCTATAAAACATTAGAGAATCCTCCTCAACACATGCAAATAAAACCAAATGAGTGGTAGCGACATACCACCCAGACAACATATACACGTGCTTTAAAATATCTTAAACAGGAGTTTAAAAAACACCTTAACCATGAATAAGTAATAAAATAAACGCTCACACAATCTACATACACTTAATATACGATATTGCACTTAGAACGCAATATATACAAGCAATATGCAGCACATTGGTATGATAACCAATGGTAATATGAATAGACCCATCAGTCAAAATTTGTGTTGTGCTGGTGCCTCTCATTTCAGAGTCAGTTGTTACCTTACCTTACCTGTTAGCCAACTATTCTTCACTTCATTGTAATATCAAAATGATCTTACAAAAAACCTCTACACTGTCATTGAGAATCACAGAGTGGTGTTGATGAATATGTGGATATGATTTCATGCTTCCACAGCTGAAGCCACTAACAGCATCAGCTCTTTTCTCATCAGTGACATGACTACAATCACAACCCAGCACCTTCACACAAGTGAATGGTCTGTAAGGAATTTGATCCTAAATTCTGTTTTCTATACATGACCTTACATCGCTATTATAAGTCAAACACTAGACTCCTGTTGCTTGATTTCTGTGTGAATAAGGGTTTCCCCATCCCAGAGTCCCCCAGGAATTCTTTTCGTACTTGATGATTCTGCGGCACACAATTTGTGTTAGTGTTCAGTGCCACTGCAGGAATTATTCTGTCCTTTAATGTAGAAAAGTAAGGGTCAGGAGGTTGGGTGGTGGTTGGACATCAAGCACATCTGACTTTCATATAGTCACAACAGTAAAAGGACTAAGGAGATGTAATTAACATAAATCAGTGATTTGTGTTACCCGCATAAATGCCTAGACCCAAGGTTTCCCATCAGAACATTGCGATGTAGCGATGTTATCCATGTTATTCACTTTGCCCATTGGCCTATTTGATGCAGGTGATTGGTTTATTTTGAATTTTGAAGTAAATGACCATAATCCCTAACCCTGAACATCACATTGCACCATCTTTACCATCTTTGCCTCAATGGCTAATCCTCCCCTGATCTATCCCCTGGCCACTAGTTTGTTCTAGTATTGGACTGATATTGAATCTTTCTGGTCCGGCTTTCAATTCCTTTATCACTAATTTGGCCGGACCCCAACAACCTGGGCTTGGTTGTTCAAATTCACCCAGGTTTTATTTGCCTTTGATGCCCCACTGTCTCCTGGATTCTCATTCTCTCATCTTTACTTCCCTCCCACTTTGTGGTCAGGCCTCTCCTGGAAGAATGGGGGTCGACACATGGTATGCAGGCTTTTGAGTAACAGACTTTGCCTTTGCTCTCTATTTCAAACTTTCAAGTGGATGAAGACTCACTATCTTTACCCTAACCATAACCCAGAAGAAACCCAAACTTAATTAAGTCTTTTAGCTGCCTATTCTTTAACCATTGCTTATTGGCCACAAGCACTAACAACTCCCTAAATTTGGGACAGTTCCCACATTGGGATTGAACATAATCCAGAGTTTTTCTTTATCATCCAACATCAACATTTCATCCTGCAATAGGATTGGTTTTACAGATATGGAGTGATGTGTCAAGATCTGTCAAGATCTGTCAAGATCTAAAGATACAAGAATGAAAATTCAGTGTCTCTACCAAATCTTATCCGGATGGGAAATCCTTTGAAATATCATCATGGGGCACTAAAACACATGAAACACTGGAGCCCACATTAACGAAATTCTCTTAGGGTTAGCAGCTCTTTAAAACAAGGTGACTTACCGTACCCATTTGATGGTAGGAAAGTCAGGGATAGATAGAAAGACAGTTTTGGTTTATTACACTTTAGGTCCTATTATTGCAGTTCTGGCCATAGTTTCTATTACTAAATATATAATAGGAAACAATTTGCGCACTTTTAATTTTACATCCAAATAAAGTGGTTTGGAGAACAGTTGTGTCTGATCATCTGACTTCTTGTTGTTTTAAAGCAGAATTTCCCTCTTATAGTTTTAGATTAAACATTTTGTAATCACACTTTGATATAATTACAGAAATTAATAAAGAAAAGTTAAAATATAGAAAGGTACGACTGACTTGCTGTTTCTATGTAGCTGCTGATATAATGAACCTCAATTACAGCATCCGGTGACATGATATGTCATATCTAATAAAGGCCAATACTTGCAAACCAATACCTCAGTCTTGTTTACAGGAGTGCAGTGCAGTATACCTTCTACAATAAACAACATTCTTATAATCACTTTTGGCCAGGCCACCTTTCTCAAAAGTCACTGAAACTAAATGTTTTGTGTTTAAATGAAAGTTCAAAAACTCCATTTGATCCACATAGTGAACACTTCATTCTAGGAGGTTGGGTCCAAATCATTAAAATAAAGCCCCCTCATCCTTCCGTCCATGGTGAGTTTCTTCTTAGGAAAGGAAATTGCTTGTCCAGTTTCCTAATACACAGTTCTTGAAAAGTCAACACACTGATGGAGTCCTTTCAGCCTTTGTTCAGTCTACTGTGGCCCATTGGTTACAAAAACTATAGTGTGATTATTACTGCTCATTGCCACTAGGTGGAGTCAGCATCCTTTGAACATGACCCACAGCACCTCTGTTTGTACATATCCATGAGGCACAGCTTCAGTCTCTTTACCACGCTGCAGTACAGGGTGGTGTCCTTGCATTCACCTGCATGGAAACAAAACAAGCTATGAAATCACAAAAGAATGAAGACTACTGATGACAGGCAGTGGAAGATTTAGGGGTCCATCATTACCTATTTGACAGCGCTAGTGATATTAAGGAGGTAATTCACATATTCATTATTTATATTATTTATTTTTCCCTCTGCTTCTCTGACTTCACTTTCTGCTGCGTCGAGATAGCACCACACCTTACTTTTAGACTTTCATGCCCATTGGGGCACAGATGGGCAGAAATACATTCGCTATGTACACAACGTGGGCACTGGGCGTAAAAATAACTGATCCATATTCTTTTCAGTGGATGGTAAGCTGAACAAAAACAATGTTACACTTTTTTGTGTGTGTGTATTTGTAATTAGAAGCAAGCATGAAAAACAAAGCTTCCAATAATACATTGATATTTATTTGGATTTAAATGGATTTCCAAGAGAAATCAACTTTTGCTGATAAACTGGACACTTTTAAGTTTAAGTTTCTTTCCCACAAAATGTCCGTTTTTAAAATTGTGGAACCTCCAAAGATTTCTTGATGTAGTGTCACATATACACACGCTCAAAGACTTACTCCCACACGAGGAGCTATTGCAGTGCTGCCAGGTGGAGGGTCGGGGGAGCCAGGCACAGTGCTGGTCAGCCAGAGTCCTGCCACTCTTGCGGTGAACACAGTCAACCTTTCGGGACTGAAATCCACTCCCACAGACGACCGTGCATGCCCGCCATGCAGCAGGTCGCCACTGGACATCACACAGGTCTGAGGAACAGTTGCGAACCGCTGCAGGCCTGAAAGAGAGTAGTTTTAGCTTTGTCTTTAGTGTAATGCATTCACTGCAGTAGCATTTTTTCACTTTACTTTTCACAGATCTACTTGGACATGTTTCACAAAGCAGGTTTATACTGTTTTCTAGAAAACCTGCCAGAGAGCAACCTGGAACCCCCATAAATCTGGATCATGGACTGAGTTTTGCAAAAGAAGAATAGTTGATTAACTTTGGGTTTCACTCAGGCATTTCATTGCTAGCTGTATATGGCTGGCATTAGTAAGTTCAAGACAAGAAAGCAATCATTGCATGCATCGAAACAGCAATCAAAAGTTGTATTGACAAAATCTGAACATACCCTTTAATAAGTTGACTTTAGAAGTGCTGTTAGGTATAAGTTTTAACTTGGACAGAGCCAGGCTAGCTGCTTTCAGTCTTTAAGCTGATCAAAGCACTGATGTTCTCGTCACACTCTGGGAGATAAATAGCCATATGTTAAAGCTTTCCATTAAATGAGCTAAAACAAAAATCGGATCCAACCAGAATGCTGTCAGTCATCGACATATATAAGCATGGTATTACTGCCACTAGGGCAAAAAGATTAATTTAACAACCAGCACTGTCAGAATTTAGGCCTGATATATGGTAATAATATTTTCAGTGTTAGTGTTGTGAGAGTGTGCGTACCTGTCCCTGAGTGCACAGTCTGTGTACAACGAGCCATTGGCATGTTGGCAGATGACAGATCTCTTCTGTACAGTGTTGGTGGGGCCTAAACATCTCCCTGAACACTGAAAATTTAGTAACACAGAGTTCACACATAACAATCCGCTTCTACAGTGTGTAACATGTACATATGTTCAATTTAGTGTTTGAATATACCTTTTCCCATGGACTGGTTACCCAGATTGGACAGTTATTGGCAGTGCACTGCTCTGTGTCTGTTGGCTGGCTCATCCTCTCACAGGCAGCTGTTGTCAGAATCCTTACTGCACCTCTGGCATCCAGCTGCTGACAGGAGACCTGCCTCTGTTTCCAGCCACCACCACATGAGGCTGAGCACTTTGACCACTCTGATACCACCCATCTGAAATGATGACATGAAACATGACATACCCATACACAAGTTTCAAAATGGGATTTAGCTCTATTTGTGATTTGCTTTATAAGAACACAACAATGCATCCTTTACATCAGACAAGTAGTAAACAAACCTCAAGTTTAGCCAAAGGCAAATGAAAAGTACACAGTGAATATGACTGAATGTGTCATGCTTATGGGTTTAGTTTAGTTATTTCCTGTTTTATTTTGTAGGAGTCACTAATTGCATCTTGGTTGTTGTATCTTCTGTATTTTAATGCTAGTTTTCTTTGTCACCTCTTGTTCACCCATTAATAATCCATTACCATTTTAAGTGAATGTATGCTTCATGCCCTGCTCCCTTGTTATTTCAACCTTTTGTCTGTTATACTCGGATTTTGGATTTTTGCTGTGCTTGGACTACTTGCCTGGTATTGGGATTGTTTGCCATTGTGGACTGCCATCTCTTATTTTCCTTTAGTTTTCAGTAAAGTACTGTTGTGCAATTTATCTGCCTCAGCGTCTGCATTTAAGTCTTTTCCCTGTGTATTTTGTTACTACCGATTGCAAAAACATATGACTGAATGGCAAAGTTGGGACTACCCAGCTTGTAGGCATAGTCTTTGTCTGTTTGTCAACTGGTACTGGGCAGGTAGGATAAAGTGAGTGGACCAGAGCTTGTTGTTGATGGAAACAGCTGGCTGTGCATGCAGGAAAAAACACTGGTGGACTGGTGAGACTGAACAACAGTAAAGTTCCATGGTAAAACCAAAACTGTGTGATTAACAGTGTTGGGGGTAACACGTTACAAAAATAACAGTAATATGTTTCTTTTAGAAGTAACGGAGTAGTATAGCGTGTTACTAATAATATTTCAGTGATTCATTTCACTACAGTTATGTCATATAATGCGTTACAATCTACGTTACTGACCAAAGTGAAGCATTTATTGTTGTTTTTAATAGCACATCCACACCAACATGACCATATTAATATAGGCTCTGTGTGTTTAATACAGCTGACCCTATAAGTTCTTTCTTCAGTTTCTGTCTGCCTGAAATGAGAGACTATTTCATAGGCCTAATGATGAATCCTAATCCTCAGAGTGCACTTTAATTTACATTATTGAATCACTTATGTTCATGCATTCCTTATTCTGTGAGGTTAAAATAAAAAGGCATAGATAAAGACATTTTTGTCATGTCATTACAGGCTACATTATAGAAGGTGTAGGTCTATTGTGTTTCATATGAATAATCCTGCCAGCCAACCTTCCTGCACTCCTTCACACCGGCTCTTGGAGACCTTGCCTGCCTGCCCGCCTACCCACCTGCCTGCCCGTCTCTCGGCCTGCCCACCTGCCAGTCTACCGGTCTGGACATCACTCCTGCTTTCCACCTGAAGGCATTGTTAAGAAATTAACCTTTTCTTCCTGAAGTTCTGTCTCCGGTCTCTGCATTTGGGTTTACTGAAACTCAATTGTAACAAAGCCTATAATAAAAAATATGTATTCCTATCTCATCTTACATCAGACTTTTATTCTTTGTGTCTGCCTGCTCATTCCTGTGTCCAAGGACATTCCTTTATTTTAAAAAATCTCAGCTATTTTATTGTTTTATATCGGTTATTTGGGCATTTTGTTGAAAGTAACTAAAAAGTAGTGTAGTAAGGAATATATTACTCTATGCAGACAGTAATATTGTGATGTAATAGAGTACTTTAAAATTAATGTAACAAGTACTATGTAATATATTGCATTTTGAAAGTAACTTGCCCACCACTGGTGCTAAATGAAACTAAAAATCTTCATAGAGCTGAGGGTGATAATTCTCTATACTGTAGGTTTTTCACTACAAGACTTTCTCATTACACATTTGATCCAATGCTAATCTAAAAGCAGCTTTAAAACATACCGTATTTGAGCCCAGTAAGTAACTTATTACAAGTGCAAGAACATAAACTATATTTACAAGTGCACAAATCCAAATGATGATGTTTTGCTTTAAATTGAGTGTAGAGTTACTTTTCCTTATGAATAAACAATACTATATGTGTGTATGAGGACTCTACTGCAAACAAAATCTACCTTTGGATACTAATAAAGTAACTTGAATTTGAACTTATGATTGTGCATTGAGACAGAACAAAAGATGGTCTCACCTGGCCTGGAAGATATTATCCACTTCACCAACACAATATAAAATATAAATAAAGATAAAATAAATAAGTGCTTCCACTTCTTTTGGAGCTACAACTAAAGCTAAGCAAACTCATGAAGCCACGAATGATTCCTTATCGTACAGGAAATCAGTCCAATGAGCTATTAATGTAGCTACGGTCAAATTTGAACCAGGAAGTCATTCTAGAAACCGTGATGGTTATTAACAACAGTCAGTTATGGTCATCTTTGACTAACCTTGAGGTTTATATGAAATCTCTCTGGTTTTCCCATTCAAACTGTTATCAGTAATGTTGTCCTTTTAATAAATATAGAAGCCTGATGGAATAAACCGCAAGAGTTTTGTATATAACAGTAAACCAAAGATGTAATAAACTGTGCTTTTCCTTTAAATATATAAAAGTCAATGGTGCTATTTTGGAGAACTGTGCAAAATACCAACAAGCCACAGAAATTGCTCACTCTGCTTGTATGTATGGTAATAGTTGGTCTGAGCAATCGGTAACATACGGCAGCATATAACCTACTGATAACATGGAAGAATATTCTGCCTCCTCTTTTTTTATTTTATTTTATTTTCCTCATGTCTTACTCCCATACTCCCTGTGCCAGAAGCTGTCTCTGTGTCTGACCGTATATGCTGATTTGCTTCTGGAAATGTGTGACATTCTGATGTCTACATAAGTGTACCTGGGAGGGCACTCCTGTCTGTTGCAGGGGACTGGGGTAGTGATGGGTTTTGGTATGTGCTGACACATGATGGACTGAACGTCTTTTCCATCCAGAGAGACACAACGTATCCTCCGAAGCCAAGTCCCTCTGTTCCCACATGAAGCACTGCAGGCAGTCCAGTCTCCAAAGCGCCAGCCAAACTCTGTGGACCCAAATGTGAACCAATCACATAAATGGGATAAGGAAACAACTCACAAAAGAAAAATTTAGGAAATGTTAGCAAAAAGCTTTGACCACTATATATGGATTTATTGAACTATGTTAGTGTTTTGTACGCATTATTCAAGTTGAAAATCTTTACTGACATTGTATAATTTGTTGAGAGCAAGATGATGTAACAACGGTCAGTGGAAACCAAAATCATCAACCCAGTGAGGGCTGTATTCAAAATCACAAGGAAAATCAAAGTAAAAGATTAAAATCACAGGTTGATCCAACTTGTGTGAATTTTATCAGGGCAACTCAGAATGAGACTCAGTAGTGTATTGTGTGTAGTGGCACCTGTGTGCCTGTATGCACTCCCAACAACATCTGGGCATGATCCTGATAAGTCCGCAGATGGTGTCCAGGGGGATCTCCTCCCAGACCTGGATTAGGGCGTAACAAGTGTTCAGGGTGAAGAGAATGGGGTGCCGATGGCGGACCTGTCAACTATGGTGTTCTCTAACTAATACCAATCAAGCTGCACAGTGCTGGGCTGTGAGCACAGGTCCCACTAGATGAGGTTGGGCCCTCATGCCACCCTTATGGAGTCTGTTTCTCTGACAGTTTGGTCAGAAACATGCACACCAATAGCCCGTTGGAGTTCATTTTGTAGGGCTCTGGCAGTGCTCCTGAGCTTCCTCCTCGCACAAAGGAGCAGATACTGGTCCTGCTGCTGGATTGATGCCCTTCCACAGCCCTGTCCAGCTCTCCTCGTGTAACTGCTGGTCTCCTGGTATCTCTTCCATGCTCTTGAAACTGTGCTGTGAGACACAGCAAACCTTCTTGCGGCCGCAGGTATGTTCCATCCTGGATTAGCTGGACTATCTGTGCAACCTGAGTGGACGGCAGGTACTGCCTCATGCTACCAGTAGTGACAAGGACATTAGCAGAACACAAAACTAGACAATAATCAGTCAGGAAGGATAAGGATGTTTTGATATAATTTTTCCTCCCTTATACCAATTCTGACACCTGAAGTTTGTGTATCAACCAATCCAGAGTATGGATTGGATGTATAGTGTATGTATATATATATACACATACATATATACATACATATATATACACATACATATATATACACACATATACACACATACATATATATACACATATACACACACATACATACATATACACATATACACACACATACATACATATACACATATACACACACATACATATACACATATACACACACATACATACACACATATACACACACATACATACATACATAAATACATTATAGTCTATTCTAGCATGTGCTGTGTATATAAGAAATGTATATAAATATATTATACATGTATGAATAACCATATATGTGACATAT
>OMLP01023254.1:0-26959 GCA_900302685.1 Spondyliosoma cantharus | reverse complement strand
CAAGTAGGGTCATGTCTATAGCAAACACATTATAATGAAAAGAAGGAATTGTCTAAGTTTCATTTTCTGAGCTCTAAATATTGGTAACTGTCTTACTTTATATATTTATGAAGTGTTATTGACTTTAAAAGTTCTAATATAATAATATTTTGAAAATTCATTAACGCTATCCAGTGTGACATGGACACTGGTGTCATCAAATAACTCTAAATTAAAACACATACATACATTGTTTGAAAATGAGATTTTAAAAATGAGTAAATAACATCCTCATGAAAAGGTAAAAACTACATTGATCTACAGTTTTAACCTATTTAAATTTTTGGTCAACTTGAAACCTTATTCGTCACACAAACTTGGCCATGACACTATGGAGCATGTGTTCCTAAGTCCTCCTAAAAAACGTAGGGGCATAATGGAAATGACATGTCTTTTCTTAATAAAGGAATCAGAGAAAATATTTACAAGCAACACATTATAACTTATTTGAACACAAAAAGTTACCTTTTTTTAAAGGTCAGATTGTATTCAGTTATATTTGTACATTAAACTCGGAGTTCCTACAGATTTTCACATGCAAATTTAAGCACTTTCAAAGTGCATTTCCAAGCTTCTCCAGCACCTACAGCTTAGGTGAATTACAAACTGTATACAGACAAAATTATTTTTGACTCCCATTGCATTAAACAATAATAAATAATAAATCAGATGTTACTCTGCTGTAAACAACACAAATTATGTTTTGAGATGGCAGTACTACAGAAGGGTACAGAATTTTATGAGGGGGAAAAATAGAAATTTCATGTTTTAAATATGTTACTTGCCCGTAAGTAGACTTGGCTTCATAAATAACTTGACCTAACCTATAAAACAATCACTCAAGTAAGAGATTAGTTATGAAAGTAAAAACTGAAGTTGTTTTTTCGAGCAAAAAAAAACTTGTCTGCCACTGTACTGAGGACTTTGTGTCCTGCAGCCACTACCACACCACCTGCTCTCTGCTTGTATCTGGTTACTTTCATTTCTGATGAGGAGTTATGTGATGTAAAGTATCTGTAACCCCAAACTGTACTGAGCTGAAGTACTTCAGTACATGTATGTAGTGTAAATTTGTTCTTATCATAATAATCTGCAGTCCACTGTTAAACGTCTCATGTTCCTCTGAACAGAAATGCTCTGTACTGCAGTGTCTTTTTAAACATTAGCTTTTTATTTGGATCTGCGTGAAAATGTACTCATTTATAGATACCAGGCACTTTAATACTCCTGATTATTTTCCATCACAATCCATGCAATATTTCCAGGGAAATTAAATATTGAAAATCACAGAATGTTGACAGTGAGAAAACATACTAATTCCGTCCCTTTATCCGGATCCACACTAAGATTAAAAGGGGTCCATTCTGGGCTGAAAACCCATCCTCCAACCAGACATTGTGGAAATCAGGTCTATAGTTTTTGTGTAATCCTACTGAAAAACAAACCAATAACCAACATACTGACGCGGGCAGAGAACTAACCTCCTTGGACGAGGTAATAGCCCTTTTTAGATAGAGAAGGCGGCACATTTGCTCCAATGTAAGGCCGGCAAATTGCCGCCTTCTCTTTCTAAAAGCGAGGCGTAATATTCCTCCTTTTCCAAAAGCCGGCACTTCGCCGGCACTGTTGTAGACATGTGACATGATGGAAGTTGGGCAGTGAACCATGACAACGAATTTGTCTTCAAAATAAGAGCACCCCATTGGAGTTTAGAAGTGGGTTCTTAGCGGGGGGGCTTTTAATTTGAAAGTAGCGACCATTCGTAGCTTTCCGGCCGCTACACAGCTAGCGGACAGCTAGCAGACACAACCAAACAGCTCTGCTAGCTGTCAGTTACAGAGATCCAGGAGATGCTAGCGTCTCCTGGATCTCAGCGGCTTTTTAGTTGCTCATGCTGGCGTCCGCGGATGAAGTGATGGACTGACTGCTGTGATCAGCTGTTTCCTGGTTTTAAAACTCCCCAGCAGTGGCCCGCACAACAGTGCACATCACGGCCCAAAACAGGCCACCAATATGCCGCCTTCTGTGTAAAAATGGGCCGGCCTATTGGTGGCTTATTGCCCAGTGTAAAAACGACTAATGACTCAAAATGTATGACTTATTCATTGTATTATCACTATCATGAAGAGATAACAGTGTTGATGTTGTGTTACAGACATTAATGTCAGCCCATCTTGTATCATCATACCACTTTTTGCTCAAGAATCTGATAGCCACTTTAGTTTGAGGTGGGAGCTGCCGGTATCTAGTTTGCTGCAATGTACATGCTCTCTTAGCTTTTCTGTCTTTTCAAAAAAATTAAAGAAAGGAAATACTCTATATCTATACTATATCTCAGCTCAGTTTATGTGGGGAACAGGCTGTTTTTGTATTGTATGTATATAATGATCTTAAGGTTAAACAACTGCTTGCAAAATGCTTTCTAATTTCTTTGGTATTGGGGGGGTGGAAATAATTCTGATTTATCTTAAATGTTATTTTTGTCAGTAAACCCCAGCTTTGTTGCGTGCTGTGTGTGTGTTTTTATTGTGTCTAAAGCACTTTGTGTCACTTTGTGTGCTGTATATATAGTGCTATACAAAATAATTGAATGATTCCCATCCACAAGTATTGCACTGCCGTGGTTTCGCTCTGTCCCCTACCCTTAAATCAAAATACAGCTGAATTCTGCTTCATCTGCTCCTCAGTAAAGTTGGCTTGGAAATAGATTTTCCATTTTCAATATAAATCCAAAGGCATTTCACATCTCATATATCAATCTTCTCCCCATCCTGGCATGTTTTGATTGTTACGATCATACCACAGGTGTAATTTACCTCTTAAATCAAAATAAACTCAAGAAGTGAACTGAGATCCACGCCAGATAAAGTGAAGGTCATCTACACTGTCTAAGGCTATCTGTTATGCTGTAGCAAAATCTATTTTCCATCACAGCAGGCGCAGAGGAGAAGATAGATTTGATGCACATAGACAAGTATTGATTCGGCAATTTCCAAAGGACAAACAAAATGGTCTTGTAACTGCTTAACTGTTCTTATTTGCCTCAGAGTCCCCAGTGGGAGTTTCATAGAATCTTTGAACACAAATGAATCCTCCTAACATGCTTTCACAGCTTCAAGACAAATGACACCGTCTACAGACTGTGAGCTGGAGTATTAGTGAAAGAGAGTAGAAGACATTTTTCTATAATTCCAATTCAAGTCATTTCAATGATGCCAAGCCACACCACCCAAAGCATGTGTTTCATTATTACTGCAGTGCTGACCACCCCATTCCCTCTCTCCCACCATCTGTTTTTCTTCAGTTTCATTCAAAACAAGATACACCTTACACAATCATGCACACACCGAACTTTGTAACATGGAATCTCATCACACTCAACAGTAAACAAAGAGGCATCTCAATCTCAGTCAATAAAAACATCCTGTTTGTCCATACTTTATCTATAATTGATCCACAGGGGAGATTTATCATCATTAACACATCTATTAACCAAACAACATTCACACTTGCTAATGTTTACAACCCCAGCAATGACGATCCATCCTTTTTCTATAACTTCTTCTCTTTGCTGTGTAACTCAACAAACATCATAATAGTCGGAGATTTCATTACTGTCATCAACCACTCAACTGACCGCTCTAGTGCATCTGGTAATTCAAGACACTACACTTAACTGAAAAAATAAAAATAGTACAGAAATGACTATGGACTTGGTGATAGTTGGAGAATGAGAAAGCCATCATTATACTCATATTTTCCCTCCCTCCACCAATCTTCCTCCAAAATGATTTTTTTTCTGGTAAGCAACTCAATCACCCAACACATCCAAGATAACACAATTCATCGAATCAAGATCAGTGGTCACACTCCAGTTTCCACAAGATGGCGCTGCAATACATCACTCTTAGATGATCCAGATTTCAACTCACTAATCAAAAGACAGTGGGCATCCTCTCTGGAGATGAACAACTCTCCAAAAATCTCACCATCATTTTCATGGGAAAAAGGAAAAACTGTTATACGAGGAATAATCATATCATATTCATCACACAAGGAAAAACAGCAAAAAGAAGAGGAAAGTACTTTGGAGACAAGAATTAAACACCTATCATGCCAATTTGACAATAACCTCTGTGAACAAACACAGAAATTAATTAACCCAACATGAAATCATTATACACTAAAAGACACAGTTCCTCATCCACCAGCTAAAATATGAAAACTTTCAATACAGTCACAAATCAAACAGATATCTGGCTAATCTACTGCAACTTAAAAAAGAAAGAGCAATCATCCAGTTCATTCTCATTTCTACAGGTGTCACCACCCACAATCCACAGGACATAAATAATGTATTTCATTAACTCCTCAGTCATGAACCCAGCCAGTCAGAGATCGACACATTTTTAAAATAACTGGACCTGCCATCACTACCAACAGAACTCGCTCACCTTCTAGATGTAGCACTTACCTCTGAATAACTGTAGTAAGCCTTGAACAAAATGGCAAACAATAAATCACTCAGACCAGATGGACTTCCTGCATAATTGTATAAACACTTCTGGGACACATTGTCACAAAGCAAGTACAGAAATCAAAACCAAATAAAGACCCAACCCACCCCTCCAGTTATCACCAGCTCTAATTAATCAACACTAATTCAAAAAAGATTGCAACAATAGTCGCACTGCTACTTATCTACCCAGACCAGACAGGTTTAATCAAAAACAGATATGATTCATACAAAATCCTAAGACTCTTCAATTTAATCACCACCTCATAACAAAAAAAAACTATACTAGTATATTTAAATGCAGAAAAAGTATTTGACAAAGTAAACTGGACCATTTTAATTTCGCACCTTCCATAAGTTTGGTTTTGGAGAGTCGTTCATCCACTGGATAAAAACACAGTGCCCACTCTCTCCATCTTTACTTGTAATCTTTATCGAACCACTCGCAGCAATACGACTCAACAATAAAATAAAAGGAATCCAAAATGATAATTCAGAACATAAACTCAGCCTTTATGCAGATAATTTATTATTACACTTGCAAAACCTTTCCACATGTAACCCAGTAAAAAATTAGGCCCAGTTATATTATTTTGTTCCACATATTATTTCCTGTTCGCTGACTGATGTGTCGTTCAGAGTGATTTGGTCCATACTTGATTCTTATTGGCTACATCAGGCAATGCGGACTTCCTATTGGAAAGAGACAGTGAGTCCCGCCCCTTTTCCATAGAGACTGACAATACCGAGTCAGAACGTATGTTACCGGCCTCAGGCCTCGAGGAACCTGGGCCAGCAGCAAACGAGCTGTGGAGCAATGAAGAAAGGAGCACAAGATACTGCTGTCAGCTCGTACATAGATTTAATCTGAAGTACCAAATTTTCAGAAACGCATCTGTTTTTTTTTCTAATCCATTTTTCTGGGATTTTACATATATTCAATTGAAGTCTTATCTTAAACGTTTAAACTTCCCTTTCAATACATGTGTGTTGTAAATTTGTATTTACATTTTAGACTACTTTTAGACTTCTAATAAATCTGTTTATAAACAGTAATATTATGGGAACTGACCCATTAAAATAAAAGAAATGCAGCATGAAACACTGTATTCTACGGAAGCCCTAAACGGCCATGTATCATACATTTTATTTCCTCCCTTTTCCCGAGATAAGGGGATAATTTGTGTGTGTGTGTGTGAATGAGTCAGTCAGTTAGTGTAACGACTGTAAATGACCTTTAATGTGATAATTGTTTATAAGAACATCTTGTTTTCATTTAGTTTACTGATATTCTTTGAAGCCAGTTTACTATTTCACTAATTATATTAGATGCTAAATTTTGAAAGCGTCTCGCAGTGAATCGTGTGTGTCTGCGTGTTGGAAGTGTGCCTGCATGGTTTTTGCTGAACGTGATGAAAATGATTTACTTAGCACCTGGCTGATAAAGGGTACGAGCTCTTACGGTGTGTCCAAAGATGTGTTCGAGTGTATAAGGTTCCTGTAATAAACACCATCAGTTAGAGAGTCTGACCATCATTCAGCTGGGGATGCTACAACGACCACGTCAGGCTCACTTAGATTGCACCGCCGATATAGCTGAAGCCTTTCTAACCATCTTCTTAGATTACGCACATTAATGTGTATATTATCTGTAATAGCAAGGCATAATGCTATTTCAGCCTGTGTCAGACCTTGATTGAAAAGATAAGTGACACAGTGATCCTCCTCTGACATTGCTACACTGAATGATGTTTCCTGCAATGATTCAATATACTACACTATTGTTTTGTTTTCTCGAGATCTCAAATTAATTAACTCGTTATCTCGGGAAAACAAAGTTTCGTTATCACGAGATCTCGAGAAAATTAACTCGTTATCACGGGAAAATGGAGGAAATAAAAATTTGAAGTCGAGGAGACTGGAGGTGGTTGTAAGACCTAACTTAACCTAATTAAGCTAACCTAATTAGCTTGGCGTGAGCTGCAAACTTTTCACCAGACACATAATAGTATTCTGCTCTCTCTCAAAGTTTTATCTCCCATGTTCTGTTGTTCATGTATTTTATTTGTTTCAGTGACATGTATTATTATTATTGCTTGCTCAGGAGTCACTACAGGTGTCCAAACTAATAACACCTTTTAAACACACACACACACACACACACACACACACACACACAGAGAAAGGGAATCATCACCTCTCATCTCTCCTCTGTTGTGCTTCCTCAAAGTAGCATGCACAGGGCAGCAGAGCTGAGCTCACCTGCATCAGCCAAGAATGGATCTGGATGATCTGCCTGCGCTGACAGTGGTTATTTTCTCTCTCTCTTCAGCATCGTCTTCAGAGTCGCTCTCTGATTAGGGTGAGGATGAAATGTCCTCGTGCACCTATGAAGAGTCACTGCCATCAGTATCCTCTGATAGATCCCCTCCATCTGAACTGTCGCTGTTTAAGTTTTGCAGCATGTTCCAGGCGGCAGCAACATGCACAATTCTCCTCATTTGCTCCAACATTATTGATTACAACACAATTTGTATGCATGTATAAGGAATATTTTGCCTACTTAATGTGAGAAAAAGATGTGAAAAAATTACTTCTGCAAATGAAACTAGAGGCTGCTCACTTTTGTTTCTTTGACAGAGACAATGTTAGTGGCCAAACCAATAGTTAATGGTCTGAAACCATGGTAAGATCTGTGTGCTCAATATGTGGCTGAAGTAGGTAAGAATTATCACATTTTCATTTATTTTGTGTACATTTCATAAAAAGGCTTTGAGGAAAAGTTAGGTACCAGCAGTAATTTTCTTTTAATTCAACAAAGTTACAACACATATAAATTTGAAAACGGTCAGAAAGACTTTTGCGGCTGTTCTACTATTAACCTAAACTGTATAATAAATAGTGGATGAAGCCAATGTATCACCTATTGTGGACGACGGTTGTGAAACCTCAAGCTATATTAAAGAAGACTTGAAACTAGTGATTGAAACCATAAACTCATTAGGAAACTGTATACTTAATAATTAAGGAAGTCATTTTCTCATAAGCCTTTACATGTAATTTGACTTCTTGAAACCAGTGGAGTCTCTCCATTCTAGCCATTAGAAAGAACGCAAGTTCAAGGCACTTCCACTATAAGACAATAAGAAGCTCTGTCGGAAGTTGTGGACATCACAAATAAAACAAGCCGGAAGAGGCCAACATGCACTGTAAATCTGAGGGGAACTGCAGAGTTGATGATGCATATATGTGTCTTTAAGTGACACCTGTGAAGTTACGCATAGTCATTTACTGTTGATTGTCCAACAGTCCAGCATTATTAATAATTTAATGCACATATTGTGCAAGTAAAGCAAGTTTTGGGCCCATTGTATTAACATAAAGTCACTTATCGTGACAGTGGACAGTGGCAGTGGTAAAATCACTATTTCCTAAATACACAAAGGTTTGAGTCTGAGGCTCATGTAATCCTATATTTGTCTCAGCATCATGAGCAGTGCACAAAAACAGGAGCAATCAGCGAGCAGCCCACTCATCGGTGTCAACATGTGACCTGTGGCTGAAAATTCAACACTTGTGTCCTCCCCCAAACTGAAGTAATTTCCCAGATTAATGACTCATAGCTTACCAATAGAAAGCTCTAACTGAGAAGCCCATCTGTTTTTATTTGTTTTCTGTTATTCTGTTTTGTCTGGAGTCTGCCTAATCCAAATATTTGCTCAACATCCAAGGCTGGTGCCAAGCAAATAAAGTATAAAACACTATGATTCACAGAAAAAAGCTGACATCACAAGACATAAAAGAAAATACAGATAAACTAGTCTTTGAATGTCTAATACAGTAAGGATGCTCAAGTTAAGCAGGCGATGGTTACCATGGTTAACATCTTATCTTCATATAGCAGCATGCTAGCTTATTGGCTCTAAATATAGATGAGCTGATGCATATCTATAAGTATCATCAGACTGTGGTGCTAGCTGAAAAGCTTTGTTTCCATATAGTTTTTTGTGTGTATTATGGCTATAGTAAACATGACCGCTGTACCACACACAGAGCACACTTGAGACGGCACGGTGGATGCTTCACACGTTCTGCCTTCTGCAGTCACCTCACCTGCTTTATGTTCACAACCTGCTCATATGGCTAAATTATCGAAGCAAATGAAAATTGAGTCAGTGACAGAACAGAAACACAATTGTTATAGTTCACATCATAATTGTGAGTCCTAATCATAATGCAGGCCAAGTTCACCATACAAAAAACTTAAATATATACATGTGTTCACATATCAAACTTCTTCAAAAGGGTACCCCAGACATTACGACTGAAAAGTGACAGGAAACAGGATGAAAGAGGGTGACATGCAGCAATGGGTCAAAGGTGGGCTTGAACCCTAGGGTGCTGCAACTGGGTCAAAGCCTCTCCACATCAGGTGCACACTCTACCAACTGAGCCTGGTGTCGTGTGCATGGTGCGGTTTTGTTACGTCCTCCCACAGCGCCATACCTCAGCAGAAGCATTTGTCTTGTCGAGATTGTTTGTTTTGTCATTTATCCTTCATTTTTCGTGATTCTACCATGGGTGAGCAGAATTTAAGTGAATCCCATCTGCACAGGGTATTGCATTATGAAAATTGAACAGATGTTGTATGCTATTTCTGGGTCTGACTTCCTGTCTGGCTTGGTCTGCTCTGTGAAACTAGAATTGACTTGGTGCACATTGTCTGCGGAGCCACATCTGGGGCACTCCTGCCTGGTGGAAGGTCTAGAATAGTTGCAAGTGGTTGAATCACTTAGGAAATGTTTTGATGAGACTTAAGAATCTGATGTTGAAATCAAAATATTAGTTGAAGGTATTTTTTATTAAGTTTCATGAATTAAAATACATGTAAACATATGTATAGTACCTCAGGCACTTTGAGGAGCTATCAAGTTTACCTTTTCACACAACTGTAACTAAATTCTCTGCTCTCTAGGTAACCAGTCGACGACTATACTTACATAGACAGTTTTCTAAAAAGTCCTCACATCATTCTAGCCAGTGCCTGCCATGGTAAAAAAAAACATTACTAGAAAAGAATGCTTATTCCCACATGGTCTCCCAAATTCTCTCTGCTGTGCAATTTCCTCTCAGCTCTCCTCAGTCAGAGTAGGCGGCGGTCTTTCTAGGATGCTGGCCAGTGTTTTGAACGGCTGTCCCCAGTCACCAAGCGAGCTAAAGTCTCCTGTATCGTCAATTACCCACGTCTCCTCGATGGAGCTGAGCGAGCCAGCCACCGAGCCCTCACCCTCATAGGCGTAGGTCGCCAGTGAATCATAGGGCGGGGCGGCATAACCCTGCTGACTGTCCTCCAATCGCTGTTGAATGAACTCCTTGATCATTTCAGTATCACCCTCTGTCACTCTGCCACGGTAAGACAGCGGGGCCTTGTTCATGGCAGCAATGACACTGGCTGTTTGACAGTGGATGTCAGGTGTCCTGACGTCGTCAGAGCGACTGCTGAGGTGCAGCAGCACCCCGTTTCCGTAGCCATTTTTTTCCTTTATGGAGGTGCTGCTGTGAGTGCTGGTGCGTTGTGAGTGTGTGTTGCGCAGAGTGCCCATGTCAAAGGCACGAGTGTCTGCCTCTCCGCCTCCCTCATCGTCATAGTGAATGACATTGTCCCGGATGTCCTCTTTTGATGTCATCAGAGTCTCTTTCTCTTTGTTGTGCCTCTGGCTCATGTACAATCCTGCCATAACTGCAAGACACAAAGAGAAGAAAGTGATAGTTTATTTGAAGATATGTTGAAGAAAAATGTGGACAGTCATTTTTTTCCTCTCTTGTCAAAGAGTCAGCTCCTACTGAATGTTCGTTAAAACCCGTATGTATGAAGTGTGTTTGATTATAGCATCTTTCAAATTATTAATATCATTTCTACACTCAAAGTGGAAACTGTTGCAGTCGATGTGTCTTTCCATCAAATAATCTCCTGAGGGCACCAAAATCTGCCTATTCCAATGTTTGGCATTGGTCTCAACCTCGTCCACCTATTTATGAACTTTTTCCTGTAGTTCTACAATACTTTAGTTATTCCATCCTAATAAAAGAAAAGTGAACTGAATGAGTTCATAGTTATCCTGTAGTTAGCCATCTATTCTGGCAGTAAAGTGTTCCCTTTCTGCTGAGTGACACAATCTACTATCTCACAGAAGAGTAAGCAGTGATAGTGTATTTGCTTACTCTTTGTTTGTACCTGTAATCTTGGAGACAAGGGAACAACAGTGACTTCGATAATACTTCACCCCTGAACATATACTTTATTTACACTGTGTGACACAACTCTGTGGAGGACTGAAACTGCCAAAATCCTAAATAAATACATTTTTGGTTTTGGTACATTTAATTGCATATTCAGTGCTTCTTGGCAAATTTCCTATTCATTTGTATCAGTTGATGGCTCACATTTGCTGTGGCATCATTTTGATAAGCTTATGCAATGTCACAACATTTGTTTTCATCCAGAGTTGCATTCATTTTCCACCAAGAAAATGGGGTTAAGGTCTGGACTCTGTGGTGGCCAGTCCATGTATGAAAATGTTGTCTCACACTCCCTGACACAATTTGAGCCTGATGAATCGTGTCATTGTCATCGTAGAATATATACCATCAGGGAAGAAAAAAACGATTGATGGAAAAAACTGGTCATTCAGCTATATATTCAGCTGACCTCATTTTATGGGAACATAACATTGATGAACCACGACCTGACCAACTGAAGCAACCCCAGATCATAACACTGCCCCCCCAGGCTTGTAGAACTGAACAAAGTCAAGGCAGTCCTCCTCAGATATTATCAACACAAACAACAATAGTGCACATGCCTTGTTTACTGTCGACAGGCTAACAAACCCTCCTCTGCCAGTAGCCTCTGATAGATAGATGTTATCTACCAGGGCCTGTAATGAATTTGCATCCTTACTTAACTGCCAAAATTGAGAAAATTAAACAAGCGGTCAGTGCCACTGTAATAGGTACAGGATGTGTGTTTTGTTGTGTCCATCTAAAACCAACTTTAATACCATGGCACAATTTCATCCAATCAATGACAAAAACCAGCAAGACATAATACAGCATTTGAAATCTTCCTCCTGCTGCCTTGATATTTTACCAGCAGGGTTCTTCAAAAAAGTTTCAGACTACGTGACTTCAGATCTGCTACAGATGGTCAACATGTCTCTTCTCTCAGGTGTCTTCCCCCAAGACTGCAGTCACTAAACCACTCCTGAAGAAGAACAATCTAGACACACCAGGTAATTAAGAACTATAGGCCCATATCAAACCTCCAAATTTTAAGTAAAATCATTGAAAAAGCTGTTTTTCAACAGATGAACAATTACTTAATAATAAATTACTGTTTTGATTTTTTCCTATCATAATTTCAACCACATCACAGCACTGAGACCACTATTGTCAAGGTCCTCAATGACATTCATTTAAACACAGACAGTGGCAAAATTCCAGTCTTAGCATTACTGGATCTCAGTGCTGCGTTTGACACAGTCGACCATGATATAATACTGGACCAACTGGAAAACTGGGTGGGACTCTCTGGTACAGCACTACATTGGTTTAAATCATATCTGAATGATTAAGACTGCTATGTGTCTATTGGTAATTACACATGTGAGCCGATGAAAATGACAAGCGGAGCAGATAATGGAAAACAACAAAATATGTTACCATAGTTATGCAGATGACACACAAATGTATATAACCATATCACCAGGGGACTATAATCCCTATACTATAATAATAAAGAGTCAGAACAAAACATGGAGAAGCATCATTCAGTTATTATGTGCCATATATCTGGAACATACTCCCAGAAAACTGCAGGTCTGCTCCAACTCTCACCTCTCTCACCATCAAAACTGAAGACCTTTCTGTTTGCCAAGGCTTTTCATTGAAGCATTTTAAAGCTTTTAACTGCACTGTGACTTTTATGCTCTAGTCTTGTCTCTTTTAAACCTTTTCTGTTTTATTCATAATAATTTATAATTCATAAATTGTTCTCATGTTTTATTTCTTGATGTCTTCTTACTTGTTTTTAAATGTATTTTAAATGCAATTTCTAATTCATTTTAATGTTATTTGTATGCACTTTGAGTTGCCTTGTGTCAGAATTGTGCTCTACACATAAACTTGCCTTGCCTTGTATGGTAGGCACTAGGCATGAGACGGGTACATCACTTCATCTTCCTCTCTTCTCACCCTGATGTGCCCGTCACTCTGGAACAGGGTAAATCTGATAAAACTGAGACCTTTTTTTTTAGATTCGCCTCACTGATAAGTCGTTTTCTTAAGGCTACACAGCTGTTTAGTCCCAATCCCTTGAGTTCTCTTCACATCGTGTGTGTGGAAATGCTCTTACTTTAACTATTAATGTGACGGCTCATGACTGTGTAATGGACAAGTTACTGTGTCATACTCTTTCTCTTTAAAGGTGGAGGATTTAGCGGTAGCCAGCCTGAATTGGAACACCTGGGCTAAGTGCTCCCACATGATAAAAGCCCAGCCCTGCTCTGGGCTCCCACTCTCTCTCACTTGGTCCAGACCCAGCCAGCCATCTGCCCGTCTTTGCTTTGTTTGGTTTTGGTTTTGTTTTAGCACTACAACACCACACACCTCATCATTCCTCCTGTTATTTGCTTTATTATAATAAATACTTTAAATTCTTTGTCAACTATTGTGTCTATCCTGTATTTGTCATGGCCTAAGTGCCGGGTGATGACATTTTACATAGCTGCGTGTGTTACTGTTGATTTTTTTATTATTTGATTTCACCAAACGTTTAAGTGATCTCCGATTTTAAGAATTCAAGACTTTTTTTCAACTTCATTTCCCTCCTGCAAGATGATGGTTGACCACTATCCTTCCAGGTTTTAAAAATGCATTGGACAATTCTTTACCCAATTTTAGTTTCAGCAATCTCCTTAGTTGTTTTCTTTGGCTTAATGCAGGCCCATAATTTGACCCTCCTGAAAAAGAGTAACATCTTTTCACAACCACAGGATATGTCTTACAAAACAGTTGTTTAAGAAATGAGAAGCTACTCACTGCATCAGTTAGGGTTAAATAACTTGTTGCCAGCTGAAACATATTAGAATAGAATAGAAATAGAACGTTTATTGTCATTGTTTCAAAAACAACGAAACACAGATAGCAGCTCTTTGTTTGACAAATAAATATAAAATATGAACAAGTATGAAAAATAGATAGAACAGTAAACATATATATGACAAAATAAATAGACACAATTATCACTGCAGTAATATCCAATGGAAGGCTCTTATATTTTTTTTTATTTTGAGTCAAATGTATCTATGCCATAGACAGATAAAGTCACAAATGTCCTTTGCCTATATTGGTTTGGGTTGATATAGGTACGGTATAGATTTCTCAACAGCACAAGTGCACATGACACTGCTGCATATCGCTTCAATGCTGGAGGAGATGTAGGTAAGACGAGTTGCTAAATTCAGTCCCTTTTTCATTTGTGTGAAAATGAAATGCAATTAGTTATTCACACTTTAGCTGACAAATACAGCATTGTTTGCAAGATGGTTGGCTAGTACAAGCTAAAGTTGGTAGCCATCCCTCAACACAGTTGTTCATTCCTCTGGCTTGTTGGCTAGTCACAACTTGGACGGGTGGTATAACTCTGTACACTGTACGGATACCACTGTAATGAAAACAACAACTGAACAAAGAAAGAACAGAATTTAATGAGACCCAGCTGGATGCCAGACGACCTGACATTGCTGTCATGCAGCCACCACTGGTGCAGGATAAAACTACAACACTTACAGGTACCTGCTCACAAGTAGGACTTAAGAATCATGACGAGAAGACAAAAAATCATGGGGATTAATATTTGCAGTACAGAACTGATAACACTTGAAGGCAGCAGACTCTGGGAGTCCCCCCTGGAGTCCCTCCCCTATTTGGGGAGTATCATTGACAAGCAGGGAGGTAGAGAGGCAGGTAAAGAGGGAATAGGCAAGAGAAGGGCAGCATTTGTACAACTCAGTAACATCTGGCATTCTAGAGGGATACAGCAACAAACATAAATAAGACTTTTCAAATCTAATATAAAATCAGTGCTGCTCCATGACACCAAGACCTGGTGAATGTTGAAGATGGCAATCAGTAAGTTGCAAACCTAAATCAACAACTGCCTCAGCTGATTTTGTCGGGCCAGTGATTATTAAGAATTCTTCTATCTATGGATGAGCAGATTAAATTGGAAAAAGACGGACATGCCAATGCTGCCTGCTCTAAATGTGTACCCCCAGGTTTTTAGCCTGCATGACACCCCTGTCCCACCACTTGAGTAACAACATAGGCAGATGTTATGTTACACATTGGTCAGTGGGTCCTGAGTGTAGTCATGTTTTACGAGGATATCTTCACAACCAGCTTGGACAGAGTTGATGATTGCAATGACCAATAACTCTTTCAACAAACATATGCCAGTTGAGTTCATATATTAAGGAGTGCAAAAGGTAAAAAAAAGACAACTTGTCAACACTCCAAAATTCCAGCTGTTCTGTCAGTTGTGATCCAGGGTCATTTGCTATGCTGTGAGCTGGAGTCTGCATATGAGGGATACAAACTGCCAAAACTGAGCGCAAGTAGCTTTGAAAATAGCGAGAGAAGGAAGCACTGCTGCTCCCTCAAATCTTGTGATTTCTCTTTCGGCACAAAACATTAGCCCTTTTGACACAGAGACTAGCGAAGGATCGCCTTTTTCGCCTGGCTTTGTTTGTTCCCACTGAACCAAGCAGCACCGACGTGAAGCTGCACCAATGTGTCAGTTCATACAGCAAGACAGCGATGCAGTACCAAAAGAGGCATGACGGTACACATCATGACGTTGAGATCCTTGTGGGTTTTTTTTTTAACGTGTTTCCTCCGGTTTACACCTGTTACATGTCACCGGGTTGTAACCTGGAGTGCCACATTTAATGGCTGAATGTTATCAATAAAACCTTTAAAATCAGAAAAAATAAAGTTGGAATCCTGAGGGAGAAGTCATAATTGTAACATAGTCAACTGATCCAAAGTTATTATAAAAATATCCATTAGTGCAGCTAAAAATAGAAACCCTCCTTTTCATCATAAATGAAAATCCAATGGATAGGTAAAAGGATAGAAAGGATAGTGAGCACTTAAACAGTTACTTTGATTACCTGGTATACAATAATACCTTAAAAACACGAGCACTGTTGTTATTGTATAGGTGAGCTTGAAGATATGCAGATGAATTTCAGGTAGAATAACCTGCAGCTCAGTTGAAAATAATTTGCTGTTGTTGTAGGTTGTGAGAACCTATGTAGCCACTTGTGAGGGATGGACTGTATAACATGACCATTTATGCTTTGTATTGCACAGCTTTCAGTTACCCTCACAGAGAAACACCAACCAGTTTCTGTGTGTTGTGTCGCCGAATTTTGCAGCAGCAACCAAAGAAAAGGCACATACATGGATTAGTGAGAACAGAGAGCCGCTTTAGAGGCGGCTGTCTGGGTACAGAGCAACACACAGTGCTGTGGATTAGTTTCCAAACTTGAGATCATTCAACGTCAACAACGAGCCTTTTTCATTAAGCCTGCACTGCAAGAATTAAAAGTAATTTATACAGAGAGGTGTTTCTGTTATTTAGTCTATCCTCAGTGGCATAGGTGGGTGTGGACAAAATAATAGAGACAACCCTTTATATAAATTAAACAGCGCCACAAACTACATCCTCTAAAATGGGCGTACAGTTAAGGCAACTGAACATTATAACCTTCATGAGGTGAGGATTAATTGAAGATGTTGCACCTAATAAATTGGAATCAGAGCGGACACATATAACATTTTCTCACATTCATTCATTATCTGTATCTGCTGGAGCCGATCCCAGCTGATTGCGGGCGAGCAGCGGGGTACACCCTGGTTGATCACAGGGCTGACAAACACGAGAGCGACCGTTTAACCTAACTTGCATGTCTTTTAGATTGTGGGAGGAAGCCGGAGTACCCTGAGAGAACCCATGCAGGCACAGGGAGAAAATGCTAACTCTGCACACTGAGCGAGATATGGAACCTAGGAGCTTCTTGCTGTGAGGCAAGTGAGCCAACTGTTCCAGAAAGGTTTTGAACTGACCACTGCATCATCACATCTATGATACAGTGCCAACACATATATATTGTAGGACTGATGTCTTGAATCGATGATGTTACAAGCAGCACAATGTCCACCATGGCATCTCTAGACTCTTTCGTACCTGTCACATGTGCTCAGTGTGAACCTGACTTCATCTGTGAAGAGAACCAATGGCAGACCTGCCAATGCTGTTTTTCTCTCATAAAGGCCAGTCGAGCTGCAGGGTGCTGGGCTGTGAGCACAGGTCCCACTAGAGGACGTCGGGCCCTCATGCTGACAGTTTGGTCAGAAACATGCACACCAGCAGCCTGCTGGAGGTCACTTTGTAGGGATCTGGCAGTGCTCCTCCTGTTACTCCTGTTAACGGCCTGGTCTCCTGGCATCTCCTCCATGCTCTTGAGACTGCGCTAGGAGAGACAGCAAACCTTCTTGCCACCGCACATATGGATGTGTCATCCTGGAGGAGCTGGACTACCTGTGCAACCTGATTGGGCTGCAGGTACCAGCTCATGCTACCAGTAGTGACGAGGACACTAGAATAACACAAAACTAGAGAAGAGAGCAACTGTCTATGGCCAGCACATGCAAAACCAATCCCTTTTTGAGGGTTGTCTTTTTGTTTGCCTCTCCATTGCACCTGTTACGCCACTTATCTTACCACCAGAGCAGGTGTGCTTGATTCACAATCACTTGTGCTTCCTAAATGGACAGATTGATATCCCTGAAGTTTAGTTGACCTGGTGTCATGCTGTGATGAGTAAGTGTTCCCTTTTTGTTTTTTGAGCAGTGTATGTCTGTTCTTCCCTTTAACCTGGTTTACTTCTCACCCTTTAAAATATTAACTCACTCATCTTCCATTTTTGTTGACAGGCAACTTTATTTGTCCACTGTGTGTCCTGGTCACTGCTATATAGTCAATAGGAGTAAGAAAACAAAGGCAGAACTTTAACCAGACAATCAATGAGTTTAAACTGCTCTGTGGGGCCTCATATATACGGCTAATAGCACCTCTGATGCTGACACACACACACACACACACATACACACACACACACACACACACACACATTTCTGTCCTCTAAGAGATACATATACTAGACTGAGTATGAGATGTTTTAATGATTTACTTATTATCATTGATATTTTTTTTATTATTATTATTCTAATATGAGAGAACGTTTTAATTTGTCAATCAAACATTACACTGCAAACACCAAAAACGTATCAGAAAATGGAATAATATCCCCCGAAGTATTATTTTTTGACACAGTGAGCAAAAACATTAAATACACTTAATCTCAGTGGCAACTGTCCAATAGAGGGGAAAAGTACTAAAAAAAATCATCATTTGAGTTTCGGTTACATATTCTAAATGAGCAGACAAATCAGTTTTACCTTTTAAGCTTTTTTACTTCATATGAAGTACCAATTTAACTGCATTAAAAGGCTATTTTGAGCACAATCTAAACAATCTAATTACTCTCTTGCTTAAAACTCTATGTGCTATAATTTTAAAATAAGCCAAAGCAATAATTATTTTTGGTAGATCTTTTTCAAGCTACCCAAGTACATTTTTAATGCTAATTCTTTATGAATATGACAGTATTTCTGTTGTGGACTGACTTTTAAAATGACAGTATCTGGTTTCCATCTCAAAATCTTAAAAGATAATCCATCGAAGGAAGACAGGGCTGTGTTTTGGACTGAAGTCAGAGAGCCAATGATCAAAGATCTCATAATCCAAGATGATTTATACCCCATCTGCTGAAAGTCCTCACTAGAAGCCCTTCATGCAGATTGTAAGCAATTATGCCGTCCTTATATGTAAACTGCTCCCCCTCACCTCCCTTCATTAGAAAACCAATTTCCTGATCCGTGGAGTAGATCAGTGCACTGGGAAGGAAACACAACAACATCCCCGAGGGCTATGTGCTATAGAAACTAAACAAGGTCATAGTGGAGACGAGGGGCTGGGTTGATGGGGGCTGCTAGTTTGTACTGTAGTAATTGATGTTTCAGCATGTTCAGCTCTTTGGGAGATTTAATACCAAAAACCATCTTGTGTCAGCATGAGGGCTTTTTTGTGAACTGATGCTGCTGGAAGAAAGAAAGACTCACAGATTGGTACAACTGAGGATTGTGAAAAGGAACCGATGCTGTTCCAGAAATAACAACAAAAGAGCTATAGTAGGTCAGTGGGGATTTCAAATGAGAGGACACGCGGCTGTCTGTTCACTGAAAGCCATGTGTTATATATTAGTTTTCTTTGTGATGCACGCATCACTAAATCATTTTACAAGTGCATGAAATATGCACAAAATGGACCACATTGAAAAATATACAATCAATGTACACTAAGAAAGGGCAGAATAATGTGAACTCATATATTAGGTTCTGATTCAGCAGCATCAGCACTACTGTATCATAGTGCAGGTGGTAGAATAACACTGTGTTAGCATTAGAGAAAGATTGATTTAGGGTTGAGAGATGAGGAGGTGGGGTTGTTGGTTTAGTAAATCACGGAAAGTTCACCAGGCTTTAATGAAAGCCAGTTTCTGACATAACAGAAACACTCACAGCAGCTTCTGAGCCAAACTGAAGTTAAAAATAGAACTGATCTGACACCGGCAGCAATGAATGAGAAGATTGTAATTGGAAGTATAATTATTTGTTTTTAATCATTCATTTTTCAGTCTATCAAAAAGTCTATAAAATATCAAAATGTAATGAAAAAGTAACATGAAACAAGTTGGAATCCTAAAACAAATAAAGTCTTTAAATCTCTGTTTACTATGACCAACAATAAAAAACTGAACCAACAGAGAAAAGCAGCAGATTTCTGCATTGGTAACTGTAATACATCTTTGCATAATAAATGACTTCAGTGATTTATCAATCATTCGTCTCAGCGAGAAATGCAATGCAATTGTTTTTTTGACATTTCCAACATTTTGATGAAGGTTCTCAGTCATCCAGGTCATGGTAATTGTAAGTGCTGTATGGTAGGCAACTGGACTCGTTACAGTTTCTTGAAGATGTTTCACCTCACATCAAGGAAGCCGCAACAACCCCATCTTGCTGGCAGACAAAGGGAGATTCACAGTAATGCTAAACACAGCGGACTACAACTCCAAAGTCATTGACAGGCCATTATATTAGCGACTATTCTGCTCTCCCTGAACGTTGGTGTTTAATTTGGCAGATAGGTAAAGGCTTCCAGCTTCAGGCTGTTGTTCCAATTGTTGCCTCGCACATGAAGGTAATGTAAAACTAAAATACACACAAGAAAAACACATTAAATCACATATTTTAATCAATTATACAGTAGGCCATAGAATAATGTTGAAACAACTCCTAATATAGCTAGCATAACTGCTTACGTTTAAGCTACTCTGCTGCTTCAACACTGGCCAGCTACAGCAACCCCAATGGGTCAAAACTCAATGGGCTCACCGGTGTCAAGTTTACACGGGAAGCTGTCAGAGGAGACAGTCTGCCCTTCTTCGGCTGTGCAGTACACATTGAAGAAGACAGAAGCCTCAACATTGAGGTGTACAAAAACCCTACAAACACAGAGCAATAATGGCTGTTCGATGCTCATCACCAACTGGAGCAGAAGCTGGAGGTCATCAGAACCCTAAACCATGAGGCAGATGCCATGCCCACAACGACATGGGGGAAGGAGATGGAAAACCTGTGTCTATCAATCAAACTGGACCTTTGTCAAAACCTCTCAAAGATCCAGAACAGACAGCGAGGAGGAGACAAGAAAACATTGCAACAGTGTCATTCCCTGTGTCGTGTTAACATCTGACACAGCGCCCAGGCATAAGCAGAGTAATGTAGTTAATGTTGTTCAATGCAGCCAGGACTAGACTGATTTTTTTAAATTGGGGAGACAAAACAACTCTCCATAAATGAGTGGCACAATACAGGAGGGCTCTGCA
The DNA here is from genome assembly GCA_900302685.1 of Spondyliosoma cantharus. Classification (NCBI taxonomy): domain Eukaryota; kingdom Metazoa; phylum Chordata; class Actinopteri; order Spariformes; family Sparidae; genus Spondyliosoma; species Spondyliosoma cantharus. Next base: position 6,265 of record OMLP01023254.1, on the reverse strand, counting down.
GAAAACTTAGATCTGAAGGAGAAAACTAATTCCTTTGAGGGAAACAATGTCAACATCTTGGCCAGAGAAGACAGATGGTTTGAAAGAGGAGTAAAATAATCCATCTATGTCAAACTGGAACGACCATCTTTGAACAGCGTAGGTGGCCTACGACATTACTTATCACCCACCTACAATGAGTTCCCTCCCTAGACAGCTTAATAACCATTCACACTGGGCTCACCTAGGCCTGGCAACCCACGTGAAGGTCGGTTGGGTCAACGACCCACAAGTGGACCTAACAACTCTGATACTCAGAGCTCACACGTGTCCTTAACGACTTTGTAAGGATACGCCCACACAGAATTTAAAAGTCTGCAACTCCCCTCCAGTTAGTTAGAACTGAAGAAGCCTTTTGGAAGAGAGGTGAAACGACTTCAGTAGAAACGCTGAATGTAAATGTAATTTTTGGTTTGGTTAAAAGAAATCTCTGCAGGGCACCTTCAAAAAAATGCTATTATTGTTTATATCAACTGTATGTACAAGTATGACTTATGGCCATCATTTCTCTCAGAAAAAATATTCTGTAGAAGTGATTTTACCACCACGTTGGAATGGAGGGCACCACTTGGCCTGCACAGTCATACTCGTGGATCCACACACTTTACATATAGAATGACTATATCAGATATTCTGTCAATTCAGTTTAGTAAACTATAATTTTGTTGTTCTGTTCTGTATATGCGACATCTATTGCATGTCTGTCCGTCCTGGGAGAGGGATCCCTCCTCTGTGGCTCTTCAGGAGGTATTTTTTTCTCTCCATATGGCAAGTTTTTCTTCACTCGAATCGAGGGTCTAAGGATAGAGGATTTCGCTCACTGTACAGATTGTAAAGCCCACTAAGGCAATGTGATTGTGATTTAATATGAAAGGAAGGCAGTCAGACAGCCAAAACAGACAGCATATCTGAAGGGAAAAACTGTGAAAGTGAATGGTTAAATGATATAATGAAATACATAAACATTTATCACAGTTTACACAAGAGCTTCATGCTTCACCTTTGACTTACTATAGGCTACTTACTGTACTTCACTTTCAGTTTGACTTCGCGAATGGTTTGGGCAATCTGACAATCATTAGTTTGATGTCTGGTTGTGTTTCCTACCTATTTGTACTATGTTTTAGTGGAGGGTTAAAGGGGGCAGCACAGTGGCACAGTGATTTGCAAGAAGGTCCTGGGTTCAGGACCCGGCTGAGGTAGCCCTCTGTTGTCCCCGTGCCTGTGTGGGTTCACCCGTTCCTCTTTCTCCCACAATCCAAAGACATGCAAGTGAGAGTAACTTGTCACTCTAAATTGCCCATAGTTGTGAATGTAAGTGTGAATGTCATCGGCTGGAAGTCAATCAGAGGCTGTCAGTTATTTGGGTGGTTGCAATAGTATGATCAGTCATACAAATGATGAACATAGCTACAAAAATAGGAGCCATGCTGTAATGAACCACGATAATCGAATGATTATTGCGATGGTTTGATCAATTCAATATTAATTTCACACTTTAGTCTCTGTAAGTTTACTTCAGTCTTTGATGTGGTATTTGATTTGAATATTAGTGTAGCAGGTAGAAAGCGGCAGGTTGGTAAATTGTCCCTCGTGAGTAGCCACACCTTACTTCCAGGTCTTAACTGATCAGCTGGAAAACATACACAAGCCGTGCCATGTTGATGTTCTCCCTCTCTGCTCCTTGGTGCGTGACCGTGTCGGTGTGTGTGTGCTGTCTTGGTCCGGCTCGTGCTGATCTCCCCCTCTTCTCCATGACGAACTGTGCGGGTGCTGCGCAACAGTGTATGGAGGTAAAAGGCGGACTTTGTTTTTATATCGTGTACTTTATTTTCATGGTGGTTTGAATTGTGTTTGATCTGTTTTGTTGCAGATTGCCACTGCTGTTTAGGTTTTGCTGAGTTTTGTTTTGTTGTGTTTGATTTGTTTAGCTTAGTTTAGTTAGGGTTGATTTGTTTAGTAGTTTTCTTGTGTAGGGTGTTTTGTTTTCTCTTGCTTAAGCTAATTTATTTAGGTTGGGTTTATTTTGTTTTGCCCAACTGGCACTGGAGTGGGGCGAGTACTCTGTCCCAGTGCGAATTTGTCCCTTCACTGTCTGGGGCCTCGGCCGCCCATCCTCAGCACTCTTCTATAGTTATTTTAACAATGGCTCCAATAAATCGTGGCTTTTAATATTACCATATGATGTCGGCAGCTCTCTCAAATAAACTGTGATCTCAGTGGGAAACATCCATGTCTCGGTCCATCATTTACGGTCATCTGTATCAGTAAAAATAATCTGTGGCACCTTTACTGGGTTGGCTTAAGTATCTAAAGGAGCAGTAAGAACCAAAGTTGATAGTGAGATCGCGGGCCTATTGCCTCCAGACAGGAGACTTCTCTGTTGATCTGGAAAAGGTCGTATACGCCTCAGTTCTTCACGCTTGGATTATTACTCCAACAGCTGTCGCCCAAAGTGCTGCAGCCCTTTAACCAAGACTAGGTGACAGAAACAGAGAAATACCTACAATGTCCTCCTCGGAACTGGTTTGGTTTTTAATGCCATGCTGCTAGCCCTTAAAGGTCAGCAGAAGTTCTAAGACCAAAGTTTTAAGACCTTTTGAGCTTCTATAAGCCTGTAATAAATATTCAATGCTCAGTTAGACTTAAAAAAAGCTAGCTGAGAAACATTTCAAATATTATGACACACAATGACTTTTGGACTTTAATTAACATTGTGAAATGGTTGGATTTGGTTGGGTTTAGACAAAAAAAAATACCTGGTTAGGTTTAGGAAAACAATTATTCTTTGGATTAAAACCTACGTTCAGTATTTCGACTATAACATAACTTTAAATATGGTCAATTAAGTCATGCCATTCAATACAAAAATGTTAAGAAAGTAATACTTCAGAAATTAGACCTATGCCAGGATTCCTTTGAGCATTACTTCAAGCCCTCCCCCCCTACAGTAAAGTGCTTTGTTGCCATTCTGATATATGAGGAAGTGATTCTCTCCATCAGGAATAAGAAAAGGTGGATGTTATGTGTTAGCAGCTATTAGCCCATCCTCCATCCTCCTTTTTTATGTCCTCTTTCTGTTAGCCTCGCTCTCTTTAGACATCAATAAAGAAAGCACAATGCCCTCAGGAGGCAGTGATTCTTCTCAGTACACACACACACACACACACACACACACACACACTCACAGACAGACCTACATGCATGGGGTGAATCAGTTGCCAGGGCAGAATAAATAACTGCTTTTACACTGCTTTAATTTCATTTCTGCTATCTGTAATGCAAAACACATATGACATGTGTATGCACAGGCACACACACACACACAAATTGAGATGCACAATGAAAGCTGTGTACATGTGGCTCTGCGTGTTTTCACTATGCTTGGACAGGTGGTTATGTAACTACAATTCTCTGCAAAAAGCAGAAATGAGATAATGGAGGACTCAGCCTCTCTGGGTGTACTTCAACATTGCCATGTGATAATTAGAGGCTTTTGTGCAGATTGCTGGTGCCCTCTAGTGTTACAGCACATGGTTTAATCCACTTGTAAAATCCCTCTCTTCTCTCATTATCTGCCCTGGACTAGAAACCTTTAAAAACTGTAACATGAACCTGCAGGAATATATTTAAGCAGTTTAAGGTATAAACCTGAGAGGACAGATGAAACTCCAGAGGAAACAGTATTCAAATTTCAATAATCTTATTGAAAAAAAGTCAATGGCAAGTAATGTTTATATTTAAAAAAAAATATTTTACACATAAAAGCTATGAATAAACTATGAACAATTATTCAGTTTAATTAATATGTTCTTATTTATATGTTCTTTGGTATTCATTTCACATACAGATGCAAAGATGATTGCTGGGTAATGACTGTATGCTGTTGCCCAACCTTAAGTCTTATCTGATCATGTGGCAAGGTGGCCAGACCCATGTCAAATGTGTCAAGATCACCAAGTGAAAAGAGCTGTAATGCCATTCAAACATAAAGGTGGTTGCAAGAAAAGACAGGAGCGAAAAGAGCAGGAGGAGAGGTGGCTAAGCTGGCTAAATTAGATACGTTTGGGGTTTTTGCGAGCACTGACCAGCCAACAGACAGGTACCCTCCTAGCATGCCTCAGCAGCTAAGCCTCTGCCCTCAGTGATGTGTCAGCAAGCACGCAGAAGTTAACCCCTTAGAAGAAAGCTCGCTAACATTGGTCTAAATACTGATAACATTAGGTTATTGTGTTTTATGTATTGAAGCCATTCATATAGTTGAGTACAAGTGCTTTGTCAAGGGGATTTGGTGTACAGTGGTGCTTGAAAGTTTGTGAATCCTTTAAAATTTCTGCATAAATATGGCCTGAAACAACATCAGATTTTCACGCAAGTACTAAAAGTAGATAAAGAGAACCCAATCAAAGAAATTAGACACAAATATTATACTCTTTCATTTATTTATTGAGGAAAATGATCCAATATTACATATCTGTGAGTGGCAAAAGTATGTGAACCTTTACGCTCAGTATCAGGTGTGTCCCCCTTGTGCAGCAATAACTACAACCAGACATTTCTGATAACTGTTGATTAGTCCTGCGCATCGGCTTGGAGGAATTCTAGCCCATTCCTCCATACTGAAAAGCTTCCACACCTGGATGTGGGTGGGTTTCCTCAAATGAACTGGTCACTTCAGGTCCTTCCACAACATTTCGCTTGGATTAAGGTCAGGACTTTGACTAGGCCATTCCAAAACATTAACTTTATTCTTCTTTAAACATTCTTCAGTAGAACCACTTGTGTGCTTAGGGTCGTTGTCTTGCTGCATGACCCACATTCTTTTGAGAGTCAGTGCACGGACAGATGTCCTGGCATTTTCCTTTAGAATTTGCTGGTATAATTCAGAATTCATTGTTCCATTAATGATGGCAAGCCGTCCTGGCCCTGATGCAGCAAAACAGGCCTAAACAGCTTTCACAGACGGGATAAGGTTCTTATGCTGGAATGCAGTGTTTTCCTTTCTCCAAACATAACGCTTCTCAGTTAAACCAAAAAGTTCTATTTTAGTCTCATCTCTCCACAAAACATTTTTCCAATAGCCTTCTGGCTTGTCCACGTGATCTTCAGCAAACTGCAATGTTCTTTTTGGAGAGCAGTGGCTTTCTCCTTGCAACCGTGCCTTGCACACTATTGTTGTTCTGTGTTCTCCTGACGGTGGACTCATGAACATTAATATTAGCCAATGTGAGAGACACCTTAAGTTGCTTAGAAGTTACCCAGGGGTTCTTTGTGACCTCGCAGATGATTATATGTCTTGATCTTGGAGTGATCTTTAAAGGTCTCATATTATACTGTTCAATCAATTTCAATTTCACACAGCTGTCAAAGGTCCAACAACGCTGTATTCGATATGCATTGCCCCAAACCCATCCATGGTCCTGAATTTCAGCTGTCTAAAAGTTGCTCAAATGAGCTCTGCTGAGCTCTCCTGAGAGCAGCTGTTTCTGTGCCTGCACCTTTAAATGCTAATGAGCTGGAGAGCCTTGCCCAATGGCCTTGCGTGCTTCACGTCCCTCAGGAAGACGATGCCTCTTACGCTAGCCGGTAGCATGTGCTAATGTTTACGGTGGATGTATCCCTGTGGCTCGCGGAGATGCTTTCTTTCAACCGTACAAGTTTGACCCAGAATCAGACCCAGAAGGAGAAGCTCCTGAAGAAACACAGACTCTGCAGCTGCAGCAGGACGTTTCAGAATGGTTTGTGTGTCTGAATAATGTTCGTTTGTTCGTGTGTGTTGTTACAGTTACTACCATGTAGCTAATGGCTAACAGCTAGTGAAAGCTGTGTTCGTCTTCAAACTCTTGGACACTGTTCGCATCGTCTCTGTCTCCAGTCTGCACATGTTTCCAGACTTTTTACTGTGACACCCAAGCTGCATCGTAATATTATTAACATTAAACTCGCTTCAAACGCCATTGCATAGCGGACCGAAGCAGAGCTAACTAGTTAGCCAGTTTCCAGCTGACTTCACCATACTCGTAGGCAACTGTAAATACTATCAAACCACGATGACACTTACCTGTGGCTCGGGTGCAGTTGCTGGGTCCAGTATGGTTGGTACTGATTCTTTTACGAGGGTCAGTGTTGAGGCAAAGCCAGCTTTGTACTGACCCTCGTTACTGAAGCAGTCTGATGTGAAGTGGTTAGCACACACATACAAGCTAACACGAACCGTAGCCGACAC